>JAZHYW010015177.1:0-28980 GCA_037355805.1 Ixodes ricinus
ATCTTTCACTTTTACCTTTCCTGTATCCTTTACTTTCACTTATCTTACCTTTCTACCCTCTTTAAGTAAGTGAAGACTAAATCTTTGGGTGGCAATGATTCTGTCTTGACCCACACTTGGGTATAGCTCTGGCAGCGCCGTTATCGTAATGCCCTCAGCTGCCCTTCTTGTTATGGCATTACCCAATCCCTTGTTGGGCCCGGCGTGGGCGGTGCACCGTGATTCCGAACACTCTTTGCCCTCCTATGGAGCCCTCCCATTCTCCAAAACTCTGCTCCGGGGCACGCTTTTTAAAAGCAAGGCTGCCCTTGAACAAAAACCCTATTGGAAAAGAACTCATGAAGAAACCTTTACAAAGTTTTTTGTCATTCATCTGCCAGATGAAGAGAAACTTTGTCAAAAAGCTATCACCCATTGTAGTAGCTAAAGTCTCGGGAGCACCTTGTAGGTTCCCCTATAAGGGCCAAGAAGCTCCACTGTGGAGACCTCCTTGTGGAGGTAGAAACAAAAAACAAAGAAGCACTCAACAAGATGACCAACATTGTTGACTTGAAAGTGTGGGTGAGTCACCATACACTTAACACTATCTTTGGTGTCCTCTCTGAGGATGATGTTACCATGCCAGAGACAAGAACTTTTGAGAGTGGCCCTTGAAGGCTCTGTAAATGTGGCCGTCAAACGAATATTGTTTAAAAAGAGTGGTGAAGAAATTCTCCAAGCATAAAGTTGTATTGACTTCGAGAGGCACACCCCACCAGTGATAATAAAAAGCAGGGTACCCACTGCCGCATCCGGCTCCTTATGTCCCCAACTGACATGGCAGCCCAGGGTCAAAGCTAAGCCACGGATCGGCTGCAGCTGTCGCGAAGGGGAGACATGCAGAAAGTGTAAGCCATGCTATGGGCCTGAAATTAGCGAGGCCGTGTCTATTGCACTAACTGCGGTGGGACCGCACCCCCCGCTTACTACCGCAGCTGCCCTTTCTTTTCAGCAAAGAAAATATATTCTGCCCTCAAAGTCAAAGAAAATATCACATACAGAGTAAAGCAAAAAAGCGTTTTTTTTTTCTTTTTTGTCAAATGGCAGTTACACAGGTGGTGCGCAGGGTGCCCGGCACCGCGCTCGGAGTCAAGAACCACCCAGGTCACCCGAGATCTTGGCGGCCGAACTTAGGGCCCCGGCTCCCCGACCAGGGCAGCAGCAGCTTCCTCCATCCAAGGACAGGCCGGCAGCAGCCGCGCCTGCCCTCTCCTAGGTCCTATCTAGGAGGAGCGAGCCGGCCCTGCCTCTGAGAGGGCTCCCCACCGAACGAGCAGCAGCGGTACCCATGCAGCTCCTGCGAGGGGCATGTGTCAAGACGAGCTGGTGCACCCTCGCCCAGTTCGTCCGCTACTCTTCATCCGGTCGTGGCCGCGGTTTTCTGCGTGCCAGGCCGGACGAGTCATTGCCCTCCATCAAACAGACATTTCAGGACATGGAGACAATAATCGATGCGATGGAACAAGTTCATTTATGGGTCCGACCAAGATTGTGTGGAATGGGAGACAGCTTCTCAAAATTTAAAAAGAAGCAACCTGTAGTAGTTTCCATGATGGCCCCAGTAGGCTGCTGTAGTGTGTCACATCTTCCACCTAGCCTGAGTTGGCTCATAGTTTTATTAATTTTTTGTTTCATTTTCTTATATTTACACATTGCATACACCCTTTAATAGATGACGAAGTTACATTTTATGCAGTGGTCCAATGTGGTTCTTTAAGAAATATTGACGATGTCAATCATTTCATGAATGAGCTTCGCCTGTCGTTCTTCTTGCTGGAAACCCATCTCCACCCCAGTTCTTTTAACCTTGCACGTCATCAGGTTTTCAGGAAATGTTCCTCTCTTCCCACCTTCTGGTGGGGATGCAGTGGCTGTGCAGAGTGGAGTCGCTTGTTCTCAAGTTCCACCCTGCACACTTTATGGAGGGCTGTTGGTGTAATGGGCAGTCTCCTCGTGGACCGCCTTGTAACGCTTGTTTTTTTATACTTACCACCAAATGTTCCTTTTGACCTTCAAGAGCTGCAGGGACTTGTAGGACAGCCTTCCTCAACCGTATTTATAGTGATTTTTAATGCCTATCATCCCTTGTGGGTATTTCTTCAAGACCCTCATGGTAAGCATAACTGCCCTTATTGTCTTTGGGTTGCCTCCTAATGGGAAAGAGCCAACCTTTTTTTAGTGGGCACACAAATCTATTTACATCTTATTGATCTTTCTATCAGCTTCACCTTCATTACTTAAATGCTGTTCTTGCGGAAGATTCTCCATAAACCTTGGAAGTGATCGTTATCCTATTGTTTTAGAAAGTACCGTTCCTATTACCTAGCATTTTAAAGCGTGTCTCTAGGTGGAAAGCAGAAATAAGGCTGACTGGACACTTTTCAATCTTTCATCTACTCTTAGATCCCAGCCCATTCTTCTATGTCCCTGAGTAAATCGCCACATTTTATTACTGAGCAGTTACTGAAGGTTGCTCAGCAGTCCATTCCACAAACATTCCGTAATACACCCCAAAATGTAAACTTTGGTGGAATAAGGAGTGTGCCAAGCAACCTGGATGGACCAAACAGGGCGTGGGGCAGATTTTCAGACAATTTCAGCCTACAACCTTGTTGAGTTCAAGCGACGAAAAGCCAAGGCTCGTCGGACTAGAAAGCAAGCAAAGCGCAAGTCGGATAGAGCATCTTCTTCTAACTAGCTTGTCCCAGCCAAAGAGGCCTGGGACTGATATCGGAAAGCGCAAATGGAGATTATAGGTGCTTTGCATATTCCAACATTTAACGCTCCTTCTTCATCACTATGAGAGATACGGTAGTATACTCGGGAGCACTTTTATAACTCATCGAAGCCCGGCCAACCACAGTGCTAACTTTCTAGTAGCAGTTGAAAGCTCGTGACCGAGCGACAAAAGCTTGCTATAGTCGGGAGGAAATTCGGCATCTTATAACCAACCTTTTACACGATACGAGCTTGAGACGGCCCTTAATGTGGCTCAAGCTCTCGGCCCCTGGGCCCGATAGAACTCAATATGAAATGCTTCGCCACCTTTCTCAAAACTTTTGAAAAACTCTTCTTTTTCAATCTTTTTGTGGAAAATGTCATTGTGTTTCTTCAGGCTTGGAACATGCACACATATCATCCCACTTCTAAAAAACCTAAAAAAGACCCTCACAACCATCAAGTTATCGCCCAGTTGCACTGACGAGCTGCCTCGGGAAACATTTGAAGGCTTATAAACAGGCGACCGGTATATGTTAGAAAGCCAGAGGGTCTTTGATAATAATCAGTGTGGGTTCCGCCGCGGTCGATCTCACCCTCGACCACTTCAGTTTGCCTGGAAACTGTGATACGCGAATCATTTGTAAACAGGCAGGCACTGCAGACGGTTTCTTTTCGACTTAGAATGGTGCATATGACACAGCGTGGAGGCAAGGGATTCTCCGAAACCTGTATGCTTGTATATTCGTGGCCGTATGCTTCGCCGCATAAAGGAATATCTGACGGACAGGACTTTTAAAGTTCGTCTTGGCTAAGCCCTATCTAGATTCCTTTGTCCAAGAAAATGGAGTCCCTCGAGGGGGTGTTTTAAGTTGTGACTTATATTTTTAAGCATAGCAATGAATTCACTCACACGATGACTGCCGCCACTTACATATTATCTTTCTTTATGCGTTGATGACATACAGACATCATCCCCTCCTTGGTAACCTTTCCAGTTGTGGGCTTTAGCTGCACCGAGCCACAAACAAACCGTTAAAGTGGGCCGGACGAAAATGGGTTCAGGTTCTCTGCTTTCAAAAACGGTATGTGTGCCTTTTTCTTTTGCGCCGCGGATATTCTTTGGATTTTTTCCTGGAATTAAATGGAACCCCTATCCTGCCAGACAGTGAGCATCGATTTCTTGGCGCAGTATCGGATAAAAAAGCTTAACCTTATTTCCCACCTTAAAGCCCTGAAGCAGTAAGGCCTTCAGTCGACAAAACCTTTTGAAAGCTTTATCTCACAAGTCTTGGGAGTCTGATAGAAATTATATTCTTGGCAGCCATACAATACCTCTTGTACTTTCCCATCTTGACCACGGTGCAGTAGTGTATGGATCGGCTGGCCCTCTGCTCCCTAAGATGTTGGACCCGTGCCCACCATCTCGGCTTTCGACTGGCAACAGGAGCTTTCCGGACGTCCCCCGTCCTCAGTTTTTTGTACGCAGAATCGAACGAGCTGTCCCTGAGCAAACGACGCACATATCTTAGTCTAACATATGCCACAAGGATTCTGGGCCGACCCTCAAGCATTTGGCGCGCTACTTCACTTACAATGTCAAGGTTCTTTCGCCTTTGTGAAAATAAGCCAGTACTCTGACACCGTAAAAGCTTCCATATTAAACATCTTCGCAACTTGCCTCAAGCAAGAACCTTCTTCTGGACACGGCCGCCTCGTTCGGAAAGCCAATGGTATTTCACCTTGGAAACACAGCGAGTTCAATCCGACTGGTCTCTCGCGAAGTTCAACAAACACGGCATTCACCATGTGCTGTAAATAAGCAAGAGTTTGGTGAACTGCAAACTAAGCATGATGGTTATTCTTCATGTTTACACAGATGTGCTGACCTCGCCCTTCTTTTCGGCTGCGCTGCTGTATTCTGACAGCTTTTCCAAGGTTCAGCGACTTGATTGTATTGGCCAGCATTTGCACTGCGAAGCCTATGCGGTATCAACGCCTATGATTGAATGCATTATCAATCGGAAAATACTGAGGGCGGTCCTGTTTGTTGACTCTCAAAATTGTGATTCTTGCAGCTTGGTCTCTCAAAGATAACTAAAAAAGATGCTTGTCCAACAAAGTCGATATAAACTTTACATCTGCTTTAGCGGAGTGTACAAACAAAGTTCTGCCGCTACTGGGCATACAAGGAAATGAAGAAGCCGACAAGCTTGCAGGGTCTGCCGGTAACCACCAACAATCACCGTCTTGTTTGCACCTAATGGGAGATATTAAGCCCTTGGTGAAGCCCTCGATTCTTCATTCTTGGCAATTGGAAAGGAACATGAGCGCGAGTAACAAACTTGGTGTTGCCAAACCTGCTTTGGGAGTTTGGGAAAGCTCTTCATCCAAGAGCCAACTCCATGAAACGTTGTCGTGCTGCTCCAAGAATCGACACCTTTTTTTATAAACCCAAAGGTATCTGCTTCGGAGGAGATCCTCCAGTCTGCGATCAGTGTGGATATGCTCACTGTATTGCATAACTTGTGGTTGTGTCCTGGCCCAGAGCTCAAGCGTCGCTTTCATTTCCCTGAATATTGCCAGCATCATCATCCCATTCTATCCTGCTTTGTTCTAGAGTAGAATCTTGTCTCTTTTAAACAAGTAACAGAATTTCAGTAATGATGTCCCTTTACACCGACTCTAGCTTCTTGGTTTTCCGCTTCGTAAACACGTTTTATAGCAGAATGATGCCTTCAATTAGTTTGGCGCAGATGGCCTCGTAGCTTTTGCGCCATAAACCTAAAATCTCTGTCTCCAACAAAACGTACATCGTGTCAAGCGGTATCATTACATATACGATAATACATGCCGAAACAGAACCTATACTGGTGCTGAGCTCACGCGAATCTTTGAACTCTTCACGGCGACGTCTTGGCAGCGACTCTGTCCATTAATGTACACCACAGTATTTGACAGCCGCACTTAGCCGTAGCGTGCACAGCAAAGCTAACGTACACGGGAATAAACCGATCGCGACACCAAGCCGTGGATTACCGAGCACCGGCCGACAGCGTCGAGCGGGCCGTTGCTTGTAATAGTGGGGTGCTGGCGTTTCTTCGTGGCTTCGTCGTCGGCATGGCGATATCACATATTGCCGTGCCAGCCACGCCGCCGCTCCACTAAGCGACCAGGCAATGCGCAAAGCTCCTGCTCTTCGTCACCCACCACCTCAGCTCCTCCTCACTTGGCACAGACGACAACAAGCATTGTCTGGACACTTTGATCCCGCACCTGGCTGAAAGAGTCCCATTGCTGGTTCTAATATTTCATCTGTTGTGTAACAAGGCCTCCCTGCACGTCGCTTCGCTGAAAGCTCAAAAGAACAAATGCGGCCATGAGTTCCTTTGAGATAATATTTTTCTTAGTATGTATTGACGAAACGTCATAGGTGCCCATATTTTAAAGGACGAAGCATCCTTTAAATGGGCCCTCTATACCAGCAACTGTGAAATGTTATTGCAGTACACACCTTCGACGCTGAAATATCTACGAGCAACTGGCAGAGAAAGAAACGCAGCGTGCAAAGCGGCAGTGTATACTCTAATAAAATAGGTTCTCATTTGCGACTATTTTTGGCATGGTCAAAACATGCCACAGAAGTAGCGACCCTGTGGGTAAAAATGTTCACACCGTACCTTGTCGAAGACCCAGTGGTCAGACGTAGGTTCTAAAGTACCATAGGTGCAAGCAACTGGAAATTTGTATTTAGGGTACTTTTGTTGTACCTGAGCTACACACCTAGGTACTTCTCATTTCTCTGTATCTGTCTCTGTATCACAGCTACATTTTCTAGTAACTTGTAACTAAGTGAAGGTACTTTTACAGACACTTTTGTATTCACTTCGCCAAAATGGTAGGAACTATAAATCTTAAAGTAATTATCAAACTATCACGTGCCGTGATTAGCGTTCAGTTAGGTATGACCTGATAGGCACTAACTTGATTGAACAACGTTTAGCAGAGTGGATCCTCGCCCATGATGTTTCAGTGAACGACACTTTAGCGAATAGCGCGGTTTTCATATGAACGAACGGTGGATTAGCGATGCCGCCTCAGGGACACCAATTTATTGAACCAATTCGGAACACCGTTTAGGAGAGGAGTGATGCTTCCTCCATCTCAACCTGACATTGACTTAATGTGCGCGCTTGTAGCTACACAAGCGAGGATATGACTTGAGATATAGGCGCAATTTTTGTTGCCCGTAAATCTGGCTATCTCTTGCCTCTAAATACAATTTAAATATAATCTAAAATAATTACATTAACATAAGACGAAAGAAACAAACAGGAAGACGAAACAGACGTCCTCTTGTGTGTTTCTTTCTGTTTCAAGTTAATTTAGATAACCAACACGCTCAAGTCATTATTAATTATATTATAATCGTAGACCAAAATAACATCACGTTATATAAACAGTTTCCACTCCATAAATCAGATTCAAATTTCGCAGTTATGAAACCTGAGAAAGTTTCGGAAAAGCTGCTTTTCTTCTAACTACTTGGCTAATTAAAAAAAACAAAGAAACATGAAGCCGTTCGTTCGTCTACCCGAATGTCTGGTGCATATGCACTCGACTCATGCGTTTCTTTATATTTCCGACGGCTTTTGGGCCCTTCGACATCAGCACCGGCTCTGAGAGCAAGAACGTCAAGAAGCGAGTTTCGGCAGTTTCGGCGTGACATAGTAAACACTGAAGCTGTGGCCTGGGTAAACCATCTGGAGCGTGGGGATGAGGCACGGGAGAACTCAAGCACCAATCTGAACATCGCATTGAGACCAATAAAGCAGATTTATGGAAGTTGTTTTGGCTTGTACCCTTAGCAGGCATCGGAACCAGGCGGGTGCTACGCCCCCCCCCCCCTGAAATTTTCATTTTGTTGGCGCCTCCTCTCCTCCTGCCCCTCACACAGCAATTTGTCATGGGTGCATCCCGCCCCCCCCCCCCACGGATCGAAATCCTGCGCTACGTGTCTGATCCTCAGCATAAAAAGCTTTACTTTCAATATTTCTGAAAATTTGTGAAAAAGAACTAAAGTGTCTTTGAAGTAACTCTACCTTTACCTAGGGACATTTTTTAACGAGTACCGTACATACGCTAAATACAATAATTATAAATAAAATATACACCAATCCAAAACCTCGTTTAAAGGCGGAACTTACGTTTGGAGACCGGCTCGGTCTCTTCAGAATTTCGCTGCGGCTATGGCTGCTGAGGAGCAGTATTCCTGTTTTCTTCTTTCTGCGGCAGCGTTCTATCGTTTTGCTTCGGTGATTTGGCGAAGTCCGTTTACGTAGATGGTCGGCAGAGTGCCGAGGGATCTATTGGCGTTTTCTGGCGTCGTTGTGTATGTGCCAGATTCAATAAAAGTCTCTGTCTGGGATGGGTCTCAACAGCCGGATGCTGGTATGGCGAGTCAATTCTGTGGTCCTTGACGGTCGCAGTGCTTGGTTACGGCTGCTTGTTCATGGTCGAAATTTCGAACATCGTTCTTATGCTGGCGGATTCTTCTGAAAGTTCTTCGTTTCCGATGCTGCGACCGGGCAGTCCCCGCAGGGAATTTTATAAATGACGCCTTGTGCTCTTTTCAGCGGGCGATCCTTGGACGGGGGCATGAGCTTTACCAAGCGTAGACATCGACTTGTGGGCCACCCAGTTCCCTTTTGGCCAGTACACGTGCCAGCGCCTCGCTTGTACCTTTGTGTGAGGAACGCTGATGCGTGAGTGGACGGGTTCAGGTAAGCTCGGGAGTTGCAGGCGTCGGCGATCTCGGGCTTGATGACGCACATTGCGGCGGATGAAGTTGCTTGTATGAACCGTTACGTTGTAGGTCGGCGCAGATGGTGCGTTCTTTTACGGTCAGCCTTCGGATGAGCAGATATTTCTTGACCTGGATAAGAGCGTTCTGACCACTGATGCCTTGTGACAAGCCTGGTTGATTCGAATGGAATGGAGATAACGTCCAGTATGTGTCGGTTCTTCGTAGACAGAAAACTGGAGCCCTTCATTTTGTCTTCTGACGAGACATATCGAGGAAAGGTAAGGCTTTTTCATGGTCCACGGTGAATTGTATATACGGTTCAAGGAGTTGAGTGGTAAGGAACGTCCATCTTGGACTTGTTAGTACCTGCAGATTGGGCGAGTTGGTAAAGCATCATAATTAACCAAAGCGCACAGGCAGACAAAGTTACCAAAATCCAAAGCCCACAAAAACACTCACAGTGCTGAACTATCAACTGATTTGCATTTTTAAAACTTCCTCTTCGACCCCACGGAATAGGTTGCCAAGGAAGAAGTGGGACAGACAAGGCAAGGAAAGGAAAGGCGAAAAAAAGCAGACATAAAGATGAACAGAAATATAAATAGAAGAAAAAAGAAGAGGAAAGTAAAGGAGAGTAATATCAGATACAGCTGAGTCCAAGAGCTACTAACAAATATACAAAAATAATTACAAAATTATTCATACGGACATATATAAACCAGGTGATATAGTTGGTTCAATCGCCGATTACGCCTTATGAAATAGTTCGTGGTAAGAAGTCCAAAAGTTACAAGAATTCATCGTTAAATAATATCAAAAGTAAACAAAAACAGAAAGACAAATCAGTGGTTAGTATACTGGCTTACTGTCAAAAACACCTGCGGTCTAAATAATGTAGTTCATTCTCCGATAAGGCAGGACTGGGAGTAGCTAACAGCACTGGGCTTCCCTTGCTGTACGTTCTCCGCTTCTACGAGCATTTCGGTGAGCTAGCGTTTTACGCCTGTCTAACACAGCACTAGTTAGTCCGAAGGCCGCGCAAAGCTGCCAACCCTGCAGTGGATACCTTGGTGACCGGAGTTGGCATGGGCAATGTTGCTGCTGTGCTCGCAGGCGGTCGTTGCAAAACACCTGCCCGGTCTGTCCAATGTACTATTTTCCACAGGAAAGTGAAAACGAATTCGATCAATTCCTTCCAAACACGGGACAGTGTTGGATTTTAGGTGTTTCTTCTGGTGCAGCTGACGATGCTGCTTGAGGAGTGTGTTTACTTTTTTGCAGAGGCTGTGAAGTTTGTGTGGTGCTGAGAACACTACATTCACATTCGCTCTGCTTCTGTTATTTTCTTTAGACTATGAGATAGATTGCGTGCTATATGGCACGATTACCGGTCTGGATTGTCCTGTCTCGGGGTATTTTCGCTGCGCTACCGAACTTGATTTTCTCCGGAGAAGAACTTGTTACTGGCTTCGATATGCGGTAGAGGACATCCAGCGGACCCTAGCTTTAACATCCTTGCACGTCGAAGCTCGTCTGCATTGACAGGCGTTGGCACGACTTGCCAATCGAGTTCTCAACGCACGACCTCACTAAAGTTCCTCGTTTTGCACAAGCTTGGAGCGTGCAGTTGCCAACGGTAGAAGAGGTTCTTCTCTAGGTTC
The DNA here is from genome assembly GCA_037355805.1 of Ixodes ricinus. NCBI lineage: Eukaryota > Metazoa > Arthropoda > Arachnida > Ixodida > Ixodidae > Ixodes > Ixodes ricinus. The sequence goes on from JAZHYW010015177.1 coordinate 10,225, forward strand.
ATAGGACCAACAGATGTGGATATGGTAGCACATACAGTCCAAGATCCAGGTAATCAGAATGATCTTTCGACCGGCAGTTCGTAGGTGAGTTCTTAGAGGATTCACACAGGTCTTTGAACATTGTGAGAACCTCCTCCAACCATGGCAACGTAGTTGGCATCATCTGCAGCAAGGACGATCAAAAAAATCATCGCAGCATATCTACATACTTTTACTGCTTTTTTTGATGTATCCAATATTATCTGCAGACCTCTGTCTTGATGTGCAAGAAAGATGTCACTATGGCCGAGCATGCTGGCGATCCTATGGCATACCCCATCTTTGTAGGTAGGGCATTCCCATCGCAAGCAGCTAGAAGGTGGACTTCCAAATAGATCTTCTTTCAGCAAGTCCAGAAACCGACTTTAGGACATGACCCGCCGCGTTCATAAAGGGTATGACACCAAAGGCATCAATGCTTTCTTCCACACATTTTAGGAGGCGTTCTTGGGGTAAGGAATAATACAGGCCTCATTATCGATGGAAAATATCTTTAGCCTTCGTGACGATGTTCTTCTAGAAAGCTGGAGACCACGTAAGAACTTCAGAACCAAGTAGGGATCGTCATTGTCTAGCAGATTTCAGTCTTCTTGAAGGAATATTGCCACCGATTTTCGCCTATGTTCCTCTTTCCGAGACAATAATGACTCTAAGGGGACATCCTGGTTTGTGGGTTTTGCGCTGAAGAATAATTCAAGATTTAGATTTTTGCCATGATCAATAGAAGAGCAGAGCTTTTTTAATTCGAGGACTGACAAAACTGTCTTGCCTCTCTTTAATCTTGTTCAATGCGACCTCTTTCTGCAGTTGAAGACTGAGGTAATGGCTTCTAATGCCTTAGGACCATATGTTTCTTTTGTTATACGACCACAAAACCACCTTCTTTATTGGCTGGCATAAGAAAGAGCGAGTTTTTCTTTAAGTAAGTCTCTGCCTTTTTGATAGAAAGAGGTAAGAATGACGGTTTGTATCTAATAGTTAAGTCCGCTCCTTCTGAAGTGCATCTATCGACCTCAGACTTGGAGCGCGTCTCGACACCTGTCGGACGATGGAAAGCTCCGATGGTGACAGTTTAGGCCTAGTCAAAACTTTGGTCCAAGGGTTGAGGACATTCTCATATCTTCTGGTAGATGGATGTTGCTGCCGATCAGATGGACTGCTTGCACGAAGCCCTCTTCTTTGGTGCACTTGCTTGAGGTGCCTTAAGGTGAGCCGCCACGAACATTCTGTCCTCTTTCACTTGGGCGAGGGTAATCTCTCCATTTTCCTTGCCTAAGTAGTGAGGAACGTTCACAGTCAACTGTATGTAGAGGCTGTTTCTGTAGTGTCGTGCCTGTCGATGCCATTCAGACTGATAATCTTGCAAATCCTCTTACCGTGGCCGACTGATGGCGCGAAGCCTCCAAAGAGGGACCAGACTTCCGGTGGCAACATCTGTAGTCGAACGTCGTACCCGATGAGCGTGCTTGGCAGATGGATATGGCGATCATAGTGACCAGCTTCCTGGGGTCAACGGAAGGTTCTTAAAAGGGCCCGATGTATTAGAAATAAAACCTGTTAGTACCGTGCAGATTGGGCGAGCAGAGCATCACAATTAACCGGCGCAATGGTGGCAGACAGTTACCAGTAATCCAAACACGCACAAAAACACTCACACAGCGCTGAACTGTCAACTGATTTATATTTAAAACTTCCTCGACCCCAAGGAATAGTTTCAGGGAAGAAAAGGGGAAAAGACAAGGCAAAGAAAGGGAAAGGCGAAATAAAGTAGACACAAAATGAACAGAAATATGGGCTAGAAGATTTATATTTTCTCCCAAAATGTAACGAATTACCTCCCAAAATGTAACGAATTAGAAGGAATCCATTACGTAAAAATGTATGGGAATTGCTTTAAAATTACTCTAGAAAATATGTATTTATTCCGTTACTAAATTACCGATAAATGTAAGGGATTACAAGTAATTTCGTTACTTGTAACGGATTACGCACAGGTCAGGGTCAGGCTTTGGAAGCGCCCAGACAGGTGCACCCTCTGAGGGGTAATACTTACCTCGTTGGTGCTCCTTCGCGGCGAACTTTACCTTGTAGCACCGCATTCTTAGTGTCTGCTGCGTCTGAGGAGTTGGAAAGAGCGCTTCCCCCTGGCCGGGAGGAGGGTGGTAAAGACGGTCTGTTACCTCCTTTGGTCGCCTTTTTTTCTAAGAGTGAAACAGATATCAATGAATGACACATTAAGCACGGCATGAAGTTCGTGCTTTGCTAAGAGGAAACAGTCTACGAAATTCCATTCTTCTGCTGAAACTCATACTTTGGACAAACGGGGAGATGCTTAAGCATTCGACTTCGCGAATATCACAATTTATTAAAAGGTGAGCACACTTTCATTTAGCAATGCATTGACGTGACTGCGACTGTGAACCACAGTTTACAGACACAGATATTGTGCACAAACACCAAGCTCAATAGTCTAGTCACAAAATATACAGCGTGCGTGTGGAACTCATCTGTGAACCTGAGGAATAGTTATAGATTGATTTCGGACTTCGAAGAACTTCTCATTCGAAGAAACTAGAAAGAAGAGATGATCCCACTGTGAAATAAAAAATACCATATGCCCACGAGATTAGGAATGTGTTTTTGATAATAAAAACATCGAGAATCAGCTGACTTGTCCTGTGTTTTTTCCTCTGTGTCCTTGTATTTCCGTGAATTTATTTTCTTCATAAATGCATTACAACTTGCCTGACTGTTCATTCTATAAAGTAACACATCACAACATGGTCCTGATCAGTTTTCGCTTAAGATACACGCTATACCATAATAATAAGCTTAGTTGCCCTATGCTTTTTTAAATAGCAACAAAGATTGCCACACTTTTCGCATTCTTAGTTTGATCATTTTTAGTCTTTTGTTGTTCAAATTAGTTTTTTTTTATCTTCGTTTCAGAATTTGAGAATAGGTGGCTTATGGCTGATGAAGGTGCACGCGAAATTCACCTTCACAGAGGAGTCTGCACTATCGTGTCTTATGCTCCTTTTTTCTTTTTCTCTTACACCTCCTCTCAGCTTAGTCAAGTACCCTAAGTTATATAGGCTACTTCCAAAAATCCCTGCATGCAAATCTGCGCGCGTTGCATTATTAGGATTCCTTTGGCCATAAAAGAAGTGGCATGATATCGACTTTGATTGCCTCGTTTACCAAGTAGTGCTTCTCAGCACTGGATGAAAACAAATTCAGCGCTCTTTTGCATTTAGCCATTCGTCTTTGGCAGAAGCCCCGTTGAACCAAGGACCTCCAGTGGCCGTAAGATTCAGCCTAGGCTAAGCGAGGAATAGGAGTAAGACATCCCGCGGGTCCCATACCTTTCCGGCGTCCTGGCCACCACTCCAGAGTTCAGCATCACCCTCCCGGCCATGGATCATTTAGGGAGCCTAGAAAATTTAAAGTGATGGAACACGGATGATCGGCCAAGTACAATATGTCTTCCTTTGTTCACCTGCACACGATGTATGGTGCGCGGAGCCTCAAAAGACGTGCCCGATGTATTCATTTTCTACGTATAGATGGTCCAATAGGTGACTTAAGGAAAGTCGCAGATTCAAAAGTGCGTGCTCTCTACTTGGCCATGTCGGGATGTGATAAATTCAGGTTCGAAAATCAAAACTGAAACGGTTGCCAACATGTGCCCAATATGTTTTTTGCGGCACTACGTCGCGGAGATGGGTTCAATTTTGCAAGAGGTGTATTGTACCGCCCAAACGCTGGCGGCACGCTTTAATCTGTTGCCCCAGTGACCAATAAGTCGCCGCACTTGCTCAATCCTTAAAGCCCCTTAATTAAACTACCAATTAGATCTGTAAAAAAAGACAGAATTCTCACAGAACAAATACGGGACAGCCACGGCAGGCGTGCAATAGCTAAAGAAGAACCGGCATAAGAGGGTTTATTTTTTCATGTGCTGGATTGGAAGAACAAATACATCTGTATAATATAATTTTAAGAATATAGGTAATTAGCTGACAAAAAAATGAAAGCCATTTACAACTCCCTGTAATGCCGAATTAGAGTGCAGCTCTTGAGGAGGAGGGGAAGGCACGGGAGGGGGGGGTTCACGTGACATCGGGGGGGGGGTCACGTGACGTCTGGGGGTGGGGTAACGCGACCTGGGCGACTACTTGACTCGGGGGTCACGTGTCCGGGTTCACGTGACCAGGGGGCCACGTGACGTGGGAGGGCCACGTGACCTGGAGGTCATGACATGGGGGTCACGTGACATGGGGGTCACGTGACATGGGGTCACGCTGACATAGGGGGTCACGTATGCTCGGGGTCACGTGAGCGACCTGGGGGGTCACATGACCTGGGGGCGGTTACCCCGACGGCGACGCCGACGGCGATGCCGCCCATGCCGGAGACGGGCGCCTAAGAGCTGCGCACTCAAAAAGGTGTCGTCTTTCCAAGCATGGCACATTTTATATAAGCGGTATAAGCTTCATTAAGCATTGTAGGCATCACTACCAAAACTACACTGTATATAAATATTGCGGTTCTAATTAAGAAAGAAAAGTACTGGTGGCAATAGTTTTACTTTTATTTAGTACATCAAATGGAAGATATTTCTGGAAAATAATTAAGTATTTTTCAAAAAGTACTTTTGAAACGTTATGAAAATAGAATAGCTGGGCAGGTGTCTTTAGACAGCACTGAACTATCGAGCTATAAATAAGCAATGATATTTCTCGAGCCAGAAACAACCTTTGCAGAATGCTTGTCACATTTGATAATAAAAACAGTCACTAACTTGCATCAAAAGTAAACATTTAAATAAAAACAATATCATATATAGTTTACAAGAATAATACATATTCAAAACATTCATACTGCAGCCATATCACAATTTTAAGAACATCATTTCAAGACGCATCTAACACATAGAGGAATATGATAAGCCCTAAGCAAGGTACTGGGCCATAGAACCAAGTGTTAAAAAATATCAAATTCATCACTCACTGTGGTAAAAGCTTACAACATATCTAAGCACATGTTATTGACTTGCCTTGTTGAAAAAATACAAGAAAACCAGGAAGTAGGTTCGCTTGTAATGAGGCGATTGTTTCCTGTAATAGACCCTGGGCCTTTTAAGACCCATCATGCAATACAGACGGTAACCATTAGGCACAAAGCTTTCGGTTGCATCCGAATTCTTGGCGAGCGCTGACTCGGCAACTCCTTCTCGATATGAGCTCAGCCGAGTTCAGGTCGAATCCTGCCGCAGCCTTCGTGTCCAATACATGCTGGGAGTGCGTGCCCACACAAAGGCGGAGAGCGATCATTGGCGCTGCAGCATCTAGATCGCGCTCACTTTGAAAGGGGGTTATTTAAGAGTCTCTTACTCGGTGTTGTTAGATGCAGTACATACTGCGGAAGCATACTTGAATGTTCACTTGTCTCTTATCACTTTTTAATAGCATTTGTTCTTGTTTTGGAAAACACTGAATATGACCGCTGCTACTCTGTTATCATAAAGAGACTAATGAAAACTACAAGCAAATGCTTTTTTAATAAACTAATCACATATAAGTGGATGGCAATTTCTTGCGCCTAATATTTTTCACAGACGCCACATCTTTGTTTACAGAAGCTTAGAAAACAGCCCGGGGTAAATGATAATAAAATGATCTGGTTCATGGGAATAAAATTTACCACACCAGGCATTGATGACCCTGAAGCCTTCTCAACACTCTACAAAAAATTGCCAAAGTAAGTAACACTTCCACGGGGATCATGACTGTATGCATTCCATATTGTCACGGATGATGAGTGCCTGGGAAAACTCATGATTTGATATGTTGCACTTGTGCCAAAACAAAGATATAATTACCGGAGTCTAGGGCGATGATTTGAGACAAAATGAGAATCGAGCGCAACTGAAAGACTGCCTCGATGCAGCGTTATACACATGCTTTTATACTCATTTTATACTCACCACCGTTGTAAACAATAGCACGCAGTAACTATCGAGATGGCACTGGATTTTTCCAGGCAAACAACGGTAAAGTAAAGACTAGGTTACGTCTAATCAGTCTCGGTTCTTCCGCTTGGGGACAGATCGACATTACAATTCGGTACACAAAGATGCTTTGTCGGACCTCTATCATGCACTAAACCCATTTGGCGGAAACGCATTACAAGTTGCGGCATTAAAGGTAACAAGTAATTTTCGTAACGTAGTAACATACTGACTAATTTATGAAACAGTAGCGAATAACGTAATTACTTTACTTATCTTGCATAACGAATAACGTAATTACGTTAGTTGTTTCTAATAATACATAACGTAATTACGTTATTTATTTCGGGTAGCAGGGTAACGCAGTTTCGTTAATCGTTAGCTCTTCTTTCCAAGACTTAAAAAATTAATTTTTAATGTTTCGGTTTTTACGGGCCTTTTTCTTTGACTGCGCTCTGGTGTAACAGTAACATATATGTAGTAATTATGATAAGACTACCTTTCTACATGAAGAAATGTTTCTTGAATTAACGTGCTCATGCATACCTCTAACATCGAAGTAGTAAAAAGTTATAATTTAATCAAATGTGTCACATACGCAAATAATTCAGAACAAGTAAGAAAACCACAATAGCTGAAACTGAAATTATTTATAAAAAATCTAAAAGGAGCCTGGTGATGTTAAAACAAAAATTGATCAATGCAATGTAAATAAAGAACGTCTAGAAACTAATTCAAATATAGCTTCAACAGAGGTCTGATGATCTAGAAACTGTAGCCGAAGAAACAGCTTCATTATTATGGCACTAGAATAAACTAGTTGGGAGTACAGTACGACACACGAGGAAAGTAACAAAATAAATAATAATAGTCTGCCTGCAACTCTCAGCAGCCGCGATATAACTAATTTACCGGCTAGGCAAATGGTCCTAAAGGAGAAGCCGCACAAGCCATTCTGAAGTTCAGAGATTTTTAGAAGTTTACCATCTTGCGAAATCGCCAGAGGCTCAAAGGATCAGACATCTCCGTAAACGATGATTTAAAAAGGAAAAGTATAAGAAGTTCAATGAAGCCACTGGAAATAACGATACAAAACACGGTGTTTGAAGATAAGGTCACTTTGCTCTTTTATAAAGGTAAAATTAATGACAAACTGCACATTTAGGACGGTATCAAGAACAACATTGTACTCCTTTAGGAAACAAGTCATGCAAATGATGAGGTACAAAATCTGCAAAAAAAAGGCAATACTGAAAGTGAAAAACGTAAACGCGCAAGATTGCTGAAACAATTGGAAAACGTTGAGTTGATCGTCATGACTAATGAGCTGGACGTTCTAATTATAACAGAAACCTGGATGTCGGCGAATATTAAGGAAGAACGACAAACATATGCTAAACTATTAAATAATGCGAAAATATAGGCAATCGCGGGGAGGGGTGGTGCTATTCTGAACAAAATTTGTGTCTCAAGGTCACAAAGATGTCAGAGATGATAGGCATCTAATCACTTTGGTGTAGACTTCTCCTGAAAAACAGTTCTATTTATGTTGATAGCGTTTACAGGCACCTAACTGAAAGTTTAACTTTGGTTTACTCTATATATTTGTATATGGCATCGAACATTCAGCCAGATACTGAAATAATCACAGCAGTCAATTTCAACTTACATGGAATTACTTGGTACATCATGAGGCTCACCCTACCGTGCCTCGACGGCTGTTTTCCAAAGTGCGACATCTGCTTTAATTACCACCTTAGAAAGACTTCGATTTCATACGTTCCTAGGGTGCTTCGCAGAGTTTAACAAATGTATTATTTCTTAGTGGCCACTTTCTGAAGGAGATCGACCTCGCCTCTGCGAATGAGCATATGCAATCGCAATATTGTGTTGGCGTCCCATAAATAAGACTCTGCGCCAAGATTGCAACAATAAAATAAATCAGATTGCAGACTATAAATGGGCAAACGATGTGGCTATCCTCGAATATTTTTATTATAATTTCGAACCTTATTATGAATTTTCTCACTGTGGAGATATGTCTACAACTGATATCTGGAACTCTTTGAAACTAATGTTTCTCATTGTGTGAGCAAACATATCGCTACTAAAATATAAAAAAACAGCAAAACGTAATCCATGGATAGAGCGAAAAACCTATTGCACAAAACTGAAAAAAATATATAAAATCAAAGGCAAACAAAGATTGAGAACTGTTCAACTCAAAAATAGCAAAAATCGGACCTCTCCAAAGCGCTTAATTTCTAAAAAAGAGTGCAATGGAAACTTTTTACAACCTGACCCTTGAATCATTCATTCAACAGCAACAGAAAAGTGTTGGTGGTGCATTTATTTCAGTGTAACACACAGCCATGATGCAACAAATGAAAAAAGAAGAGCGGCTAGGGCTAACAACTTAAAGTACTACATCCTTTTCTACTTTACTCAAGATACCACGATTTGGCCGACTATTACTCACAGCTCAGCATATCCAATATTGAAAGGCATAACCATATCAGAAGCTCGATTTTTCTTTCTCCTTCTTAAACTCGGCCCTCTAAAAATGCTGGGCCAGACAACATAACTAATGCGTTTATGATAAGGTATGCGGAATGGTGCTCAAAATACATATCACTGATTATTAAGAAATTGCTCGTGGACTCTGAAATCCCGCCAGACTCCAAACAAGTGAAAATAATTACAATTCACAAATTTGGAGATTGCGTTGCGTTGCGTTACGAACTATAGACCTATCTCCCAGACGTATAACCCTTGCAAATTACTAGAACATATCATTTAAATAAATATATATTCATTTATTGGAGAAAACCATTTAAAACCATATCAACATGTTTTTTTCTCTGATCTATTGACAGTGCCTCAACTAATTGTAACTGTACACGATATTTCTTGACGAATCAAAAGTAGGAGTAAGGTGGACGTCATATTGTTGGATTTATCGAAAGCCTTCGACAGAGTTTCTCATACTAATCTTCTTTTTAAATTAACTAGAACACTAGGCATGCGAGCAAGTTAACTGTATTATGAACTTCCTGACGAACATAACCCAATCTGTGGAAATTAACAACAACTATTCACCTAATAAAGCACCGTGCTCCGGTGTTCGCCAGGGCTTAGTGATTTCTGATCACTATTTCTTCTGTATATTAATAAAAAATACATTAACGTAGAAATAACACTTTTCGCCGATGACTGCATAATTTATTCGGAAATAAGAAACCCTTCATACCATTTATGGCTCCAAACTGCTATGAACCAAATCTGTCCTTGTTCTAAGTAATGGCAAATGCAAATAAGTATAGATGAAGAACTAGGCATGACGAAAAGTAGAAAAGGAAACAGATGATCCACCCATACGAGATCGACGATAAACGTTATGCAAAACGTCAAGGAACATAAGTATCTAGGGCTTACGTCCCCAAGTGATCTTAACTGGAGCGTGCTTATTAAAAAGCCATAACAAAACGGCGGTGTCCAGGGAAGACGGCAAAAGTATACATCACGCAAGACTAAACTGCTAGCATATACTGCACAAATTAGGCCTCTGCTTGAATGCGCTTCTCCAGTCTGCTTTCCTTTCACAAAAATGAAATTTCCCAAATTAGATTTAGTACAAAAACTTCCTGTTCTCTTCATTACCAATAGGTTTACCTTGTCCGACTCGAGTAAAGAACTTGGCAGCAGACTAAAAACCCAATCACTCGTACTCTGGGGGCCTTCAGACTAAAAAGCTAGCATATGGTAACTTGACTGGGTCTGGGGCCCTAAACCAAAACAAGCAGAGCAATCTTGCTGAAAATTGTGATACATTGAAAAGCTTTGTTATACAGCAGATACAATATCTCTTAACAACTAGAAATGTACTTTAGTTACAATAAACAGAGTAAACACGTGAGAGCGGAGGAACACTCGGCAACAAGCATATTATGCAAAAGTGAGAAAATATCATCTTGAGACATCCGCGTTAGAAAAACACATATACTATTCAGCTCTAGTCAGAGAGTATATAGCTATGTTTTCAAGATGGTACCTGTTGAGTAGAGAAGGTAACATATTTCGAAGGGATTGTAGAGCATGGTTCGTTCGGAAATTAGGAATATTTCTTATCTCAGAGCAGCGCATACTGATCGAGACTTGCTTTAATTCAAGTACGAGGTGCGCGAAAACAAATGCAATAAATTAATTTGTTCCGAAAAGGAAAGCATACAAAAGACAATACACGTGCATATTTGTAATGGCAATAATCCCGAATTTTCGGATAGGGGTTTGATGTGATATAGGTAGTGTGCATCAGCGATGATACATAGTATAAAACTTTCGGTGAAAAACCCGAGACTGAGGTACGGACAGACGACAACAAGGAAGAGAAGAAGAACGTATCAGACGTTCTCCATCTCTTCCTGTCGTCATCAATCCATACCTCAGTCTAGGGTTTTCACAAAAAAATGTTTGGTATACACCAGCTCACTTGTGCCCTTACGTTTTGTTTAGTCATACGTAGTATCTTTTTTGAAGTAACAGTATTTTTTTTTAATTTGGACTTGTGCCCACTCGAGGTGGCAATAATTTACATGAGACCGGAAAAGGGCATGCTAAATTATTTATTTATTTATTTATTTGCTTTACCCTCAGTGGCCCGAAGGCATTACAGAGGGGGAGAGCAAAAGTTGGGATCAAAACACTGTAATGTATGGTTATTCACACTCAACAAAAAAAAATTATTAGCTTAGAGCAGACCTAAAAAGTGCATTGTCAGTTATGGATGCAATTGGTCCGGGAAGGTGGTTCCAGTCGAGGGACGTGCGAGGAAGGAAAGAAGATTGGAATGTAGATGTGATAGCGATCTGGTAACTCAACTTTGTGCTGATGATCATGACGAGCAGAAATATAAAAGGGAGGAGTGATTAATTTGTCGCGAAGCACAGAGTTATAAAAATAAAATTTGTGAAATAAAGAGAGGCGTGAAAGCTTACGTCGCAGGAAGAGGGGCGGGAGTGACAAAGTAGATTTCATAGAAGTTACGCTAGATGTATAATGATAATTAGAAAGAATAAAGCGAGCGGATCTATTTTGAATGCCTTCCAACGTAGCGATGAGAGCGGCTTGTCCGGGATCCCAGACAGAGGCTGCATATTCTAACTTCGGTCGAACTAGAGTTTTGTAAAGAATTAGCTTGAGGGAAACAGGTGCTAATGAAACGTTACGTCTGAGGTAGCCTAACATACGGTTAGCATTAGATGTGATATACTGTAAATGTGTTTTCCATGAGAGATTAGAAGTTATATGTACACTTAAATATTTGTAAGAAGATAACGTGTCAAGCTGAGCCTGATTAAGAAAGTAGTTCCGAGTTTCATGTGACTGCCAAGATACACGCATGGACTTACATTTGTTAGTATTAAGCCGTCATAGACCACACGTCACACCACTGGTAGATAGCGTTAATGTCTAGTACTGAAGCATGATGTTATCCTGATCATTAAGTATCTCACGGTAAATGACACAGTCGTCAGCAAATCATCAAATAGACGAGGAAACATTAAGAGGGAGGTCAGTTAATATATATTAAAAAGTGAATGTCCTAAAAACTGATCCTTGGGGAACCCCAGAGGCCACAGACGAAAAGGAAGAATTACTAGCATGTACTCTGTAACAAATTGTGACCGCAATGATAGAAAAGATTGAATCCATGCAAGAACGTTAGCATCTATGTTAAATTTGAACAGTTTCAGAAGAAGTAGTTTATGAGATACTTTATCGAACGCTTTGGAGAAATCAAGGAAAATGCAGTCTGCCTGGGATCCTCGGTCCAGGATGCGGTGAAGGTCATGTGTGAATGATGAGTAAGCTGTAAATCTCAAATGAAAATGTTTTCGAAATTCATGTTGGGATGGACAGAAGAAGTTGTTAAATTCTAAGAAATTGACGAGGCTGGGAAACATTATATGCTCAAGGAGTTTGCATGAACATCTAGTTATGGAGATTGGGCGATAATCTTAAAGGGGAATGTTTGTCACCAGTCTTGTGAATGGAACCACCCTCCCCACCTTCCAATCCAAAGGGAGAACATGATCTCTAATGGACTTATCTAAACGTTTAGTTAAAATGATAGAAGAGTAATGCTTAGTATTTCTACAAAACTTCGAATTAACACCGTCCACTCCCGCTGAAGACGACAATCTTAATGTTCCAACGACATGATCAACACCTGTATAATCAGCAAGAAGGGGTCCATCGGCGCAGTAGTCTGAAATGTCTAAGATAGGACATTCCGTGCTAGCTGTCACTAGAAAAAGATTCAACAAAAACTCGGTTCAAAACATTCGCACACTCTTCAATTGGCAAAACATCCCCACGTTCGTGTTTTAGACTAACAGAAAAATCAGTTTTTTTATTCATGATGTTCCAGAACTTTTTAGGGCTTTTATTAACATATCGGGTAGGTGCGCGTAAAAACTCCAACTTGGCCTTATTAACTTCCTCTTTATATGTCTCAGCTGCAGTGCGGTATTTGGACCACCGCCCTTCACATGTGGTAAATTTTGCTGCTCGAAATAAGCGCTACTTTTTACGTTTAAGAGACGTTTGAGGGCTCTGTTAAACCACGGAGACTGGGGATCTTCTAGTACAGTTCTAAGGGGAATATGCAGGTTAGTAAGGGATTCTACTTTATTCTTAAACATTTGCCAATTCGCTTCCACTGAACGGTCTGAGAATCGTTGTAGAAACAAAATGGGTCAGTTGCGATTTATTGTTAATTTTAGACGAAGTCAGCTTTTGCATAATCTAGAATTTGTTTTAATGCACTTGGATGATTTCTGGCACTGCAGCTTTAACATAAAAAATGTACAGGTACAACGTGATCACTAAGCCCTGGAAGATATGATGGGGGAAACTAGGTCAGGTGATCTACGGTGAACGAGGCCCAATATGTTTGAGGATAACGGGGTTAGCTGTGTTTGGTTCAGTAACCAACTGAGTGATATTAATATCGCGCGCTATTACTAAGTCATTGTACTACGATGATGATGCAACGGTGGATAGATTACACTCTGTCCACACGATAGAAGGAAAAGTGAAGCCGCCCAACAGAAAGATCGGTGAACTGGGAAAACGCATAACTAAGCTGTTGTGAGAGTCCAGTGCAAAGCTTGAACCAAAAAGGGATGAGCATGACTGGTGGTCTATATGACATACTCCCATAATCCACCTGTTGTGGTGAGAAACCTATACAGACCCAAAGTGATTTTGTAAACCACTTTTCGCGTTAATGCGAGAAAAGATTCAAATTGAGTACCCACTGCAGTTAAAACACCCCCACCGCACCTATCTTGCCTGTCATTTCTGTAAATATTATATCTCATTAGACCGATCAAAAAGTTCAGCAGTCACGCACCTTTACCAGATAGCCAAGTCTCAGTTAAGACAATAATATCCGCGTCTCGTCGAGTCAATAGCTACTGAACGCAAGTCGTCTCGTTTTTTTTTAATAAATGCTTCTGATATTATGCAAAAAGTACCGACACATTTGAGAGAGGGATAATGACATACTCTTCCACTCCGCTGCCTGCTTAATCCGAATTCAACGTTCCAGTTGCGTCCTCAGCAGAGAGGCAAACTTTGTGTCGCGAAACAACAGCTGAGACGGGGGGGGGGGGGGGGGACTGTCTCGAGCACAATATCATTAACCGAATCGTAAACAAGACATTTATTACAAATGTACAATTCTCATTGTGATCGATGACTAAAAGTGGCATTTTTGGTTTTCGCAAATTCAATTAACTTTTTCCGTGCGCTGCACGTGTTCCAACTGAGTAGTCCTCACTCACGGAAATGGCGAACTAGATCTAAACGATGACCTGGACTTTAGAATTTCGTCTCTTAGTTTATACAGATGGAAGTTCAACGATAACTGGGCGACATTTATCGGGACAAAAGTACCGATCCTGTGGGCACGAATAATGGCTCCTATCAGCCACTTGGAATAATCTGGGCGCCTGCCTCAATATGTTCAAAATTGCCTCTTCCCGTTTGTGCCCAAGTATCAGATAAGTTGTCAGTTATCCCACGCAAAAAAACACGTTATGTCACGACGAGAGGCGGTCTTCCGTCTCATCCAGACGTGCTCGAAGGACCCAGTTTTCTTGTTATTGTACTACTTCTTGACTCGACAGCCTTTTTCACGCCAACTTCCTCAGTTACAGCAATAGTTTTATTTTCAACCTTGTGTCAGTCTAGCGTTAATGCCTGTTATGGCAGTTTCAATAGACTCCTCAGATATTTTTAATCTCTCGTCTTAAGATGCCAGTATACCAGACCGAGGCCTGATCTATTTTAAGCGAGCGTCACTCTAACCTCTACCAGCATTTTGTGCATGTCATTGAACTGTTTTAGTTGTTTCTCACTCATCGGATCAAGGGTTAGCCTCTAACGTTGTCAGAAACCTTTAAAAGGAGGCCTACAATATCAACACAGTCTCAAACAGTTTTGCAAAACACTTGTAAACATCGGGAACACCAGTAAACACACGTTGGTTGTTCTTTGAATGCGTTTAACGAGGGTACTGTACCCACTCCGAACGAGCAGAAAGACGCAATGAGTGGCCCGCATAAAATGTCAGGGGTGATCCGAGGCTCACTCAAGCTTTAATGTTAGTTTAATAGGTTTAATGTTAACTTGAATAAGTTTAATGTTAACAGGCAATATTGAGCGGCACTTCTAATGGCTGCCAATGACTCTGCACAACCTGCTGACCAAATTATCAGTATGGCGATCCAACGAGAAATGTTCAGAGAAAGATACGCCACAGCGTTTCTGCAGGTGCTCAGCTACACCGATTACTGTTCCACCTGAGAGTAAGGGACTTTGTGAAGGGACGTGCATACTTAACGCACAAAAATCTGAGTGCCTTGGTTTTGTTTACATTAATTTTAAGGCAACTGAACGCAGAACATCTGCCAAATAGCGCGAGAATATACTGCCGCTTAACAATGGGCGCTTTCTGCGGCCCAGAATGTTACCCTGAGAAACACCACAGGTTACGGTTTAGAGGGAAGGTGATCCCCCGTAGCTGCTGACACACTGCTGGCCGATTGAAGAAATAGAAAATCCAAGAGTGAGTGTGCTGGACTAGGTAGTCCATAACGTTTCTGAACTTATCACGGAGATTTTCGGCGATTGAGGCAGTCAAACACCTTTACTAAAATAAAAAAATGCCTAGTGTTAAAAGTTTGTTTCAATGTTATAAAAAAGTTCATGTATTTCTCTAGAGAGACGAAACCCTGACTCTGTCGACCTTCCTTTTCTAAAACCGACTTGGCGTCCATCATTATTTTATGTCGATGAAAAACCTCTACCGTAGTTTGGAAAAGCGTGTCTAGTTCCTTAAAACGAAAATGTTGCAGGATGGATAATAGTCTATAGTTAGTCATTAGGTTCGCGTCACCTTCATTGTGAATCACAATAGGTTTGGCAAGTTTTATATTTGCGGGGATCTCGTAAGCTAAGCTGAGGTTAAATACATTGCGAGGTAGCAGTATAATTATGCCTCTGACAAGCTTGTCTGGTTACATTTCAAATTCGCAATATATCACGACTGTTACCATATTTGAGTCGCATGAATATTTTTTAGATCTCAAATTCAATTGTTGCATTGAGTAACAAAGACGAGCTTGGGCTATTTGTGATATATTTAACAGCATCTTTATTATATGCACTTGAAACAATTAGTACCAAGTAGAATTGAAGCATTCTGCAGTGCTTGAGACACCGGATAGCATTTGGTCATTGATCAGAAGCTCCAACATTTTATCTTTACGTGGGCCGTGTTGGAGAACCTCATTTATAGATTTCCATATCACAGAAGGATAATTTTTCCAGAATTATATCTAAAATTGTGCATAATACTATTGCTTTGCTTGTTTAGTATAAATTATTTTCATTTTAATATTTTTTAAATTATGCTAACGTGTCTGGGTGTCTCGAGGAAATGAAACACTTTGAACAAGATGCTCTTATTTCTATTCAATTTGATGCGATCAAGTGTGATTCAAGGTCTTCGGTATTTTCTCAATCAATATATTAATATACGGAAAACATCTATCACATCAATTCTTGAGGAAGTCATGAAGTGTATCGTAAGCACCATTTACATTGGATTGTTCATGTCACCGATGTCCAGTCGATAGCACATATTTTGTTTCTGAAATGCAGCAAACCGTGTTCTGTTAATAACTGGAAAGACAAAAAACGTTTGATTTCGCTCTTAATTTTAAATCACAGACACGGAAGACAAGAAAAATAAGAATATGGTCACTGATGGGTACAACTGGTGGTACCAGCTGCAGTAAGTCTTTGGCCCATATTTGTAATGAACAGAAACATTACGCGTTCACTTTCAAGTTAGTTCTAATAGATGACAAGACCACAACCTCATATCCGAAATATCTCAGAACATTGCTAAATTCGGTCCCACCATGGGAAGGTTCCATCATATTATTATTAGTAACGCCACCGAAGACAACAGAAAAAGTATTGATAGATGCCAATCCATATAACTATCCAAGAATGATAGAAACATTGCAACGTTGGCCGACGGCGGACGATAGACGACAAGAAAAAGCCGACACCACAAGTTAGGGCTGACATTTCTGTAGTTTTCATTCATCTCAGTCAGGCAGTCCATTATTTGCAAGTTTCGCGTCGCTCTGAGCATAATGGCGACACCCGCCACCGCTCCGAAAATTCGATTTGTAAACATGTTTGTATCCAGACAAATCTAGTGCGGGGCTGGTCATATTGAGTACTACGTCTCTGAAAACATTGACATCAAAAACAACATCACACACGTACATCGAGAAGTTTGCAGAAATCGTCCTTCTTATTTCGGATGGAACGCAGATTAAGGTGGAAAACAGTAACATCTTTTGGATGCATGGGCTCCTTAACGTCTGACGACAAAATTAATTCAAGGTACTTCGTTTGTCTGCAGACATAATATATTTTAGCCAAGTCGTCATCACGGGCGATAATGGCAAAAGGCGCTGTTCGGACTTTATAGCAAAGATTTTTCTTTTGCACCAGGCGTATTTCCAGCCGCAACCTCTTTGCTTTCGGTTGATAGCGATTTCAAGCAGCCATCTCAGCTACCGGACATAGGTTTTTCATTTGATATACATGGGTGCCGCCAGGATATTAAGTTTGGTGTGGACGCAATCTAGGTACGTCGTGCCGTTTCAAGAACTGAGTCGCGCTTTTGACGGGTTCCAAGCTGCATGATGATATTGGACGCCGCGGTGTCACGGCCAGGAAGCGGTGGAAGGCCTCAATGTCGTCAACCATGATTGGCTCACTCAATCCTGCTCGCACAGCCTGGTGACCACGTCAAGAGCTCGTATTGGCACGCCAGGCAATGCCTTTGATCTCAAGGTTAAAGCTGCATGAGTAGTGCTCCATCTGTGCCATTCTGTTCAGGGCCACTCTCATCATCCTGCAGTGTGACTGCACGTCTCACGCAGGCCTCTCATTCTCCTTCTTCAGTTCCCTATTCTCCCTGATTATGTCCTCGAACAGCTTTCTAAACTCCTCCAAAGGATGTGTTGTATGAGGGTCATTCCTAAATTTGTTTCACGTACATCAGAGTGCATCTCACGGAACCCAATTCGTTAGCTCTCGTTCCAATTTCTTCCTAAAACCTCCACCTCCTCCACCTGATTTCATCCTTAAACTCGTTCAGAATCTTCACTAATCTTTTCGACTATTGATTTCAGCAGCGCGCGCGCTACGCAAAGTGACTTATCCCCAAAAGAGCTGCTCTGAAATGTTTTCATTCTGCCTCTTGCCACCGATGAATGTAATAAACGCTACCAGAAGATGCTGTCCGATAAGCACAATATCGTAATTTATGAATTATATTGAATATTCATCTGACATGATGAATATTTCTTATGTGTTTTGTTCTGATATGTAAACTATGTCCTAACAGGTCTGCAATATATTTGTATGCTATGTTAACAATGTACTGAAATTTCTATTTTCGGTCGTGAAGCATCCTGCATCTGTAGCCGCCATGCTAAAGCTCTTATGGAAAAATTGTATTCCAAATAGATAAATAAAATGAATAATTTAATAAGTAAAAATTAACTCAAAGTAATGCAGATTAGCTTTCTATCGATAACGGTAACGGTTAGGCTTTCATTTTATTTCGGCATAAATCGAAGCTGTAAAGCTTTCCTCATATTTGCAGAAACGAATAACGTACTGTGTAACTTTTTACCGCTAATGCCTACGACACCGTTTAAAATAAAGTAAACCTCTATTTCTTGATGATGCTCTTTAAAACATCAAAATTTGGGCAGAGGCACAAACATGGTCATCCTCTGGCTTGTGACTTTTGGCTGGCAGGTCTCTGGATCGTGGGCTTTTAAGATTCCGTCTTCTTAAACTCAGCAAAGTGCAAATCGTCGTGCAATACTTTTGCATCCATGGTCATAATGCCGCATGCATTCTGTTTTGCAAATCGTGTATAAGCCTACGGGCAAAACATATCTATTGGGTTTCAATTTCTTCTACGGTTCAATGTCAAATATTGAATATTACTTGGCCTAATGAACAAGAATGAAGAAGAATAAAACAATTAAAACTGGGACAGTACAGATATCTTTCAGCTAGCAACGGAGCTCGTC
>JAZHYW010015179.1:0-119269 GCA_037355805.1 Ixodes ricinus
AAAGGGTACACAGTCGTAACGGAATGCCAGTCTGAATGAAAGTTAAAAAAAAAAAAATCACCTGCAACTAATGGTAGGTCGCACTTCATATGCATTGCGATACGCGACACAGCCATAAACGACAAGTTGACCCGTACCCTCCGCCGCGCCAGTCCACCACGCCGCGCTTCCGTGCAACGACCGTTTCCCTGCTCGCCTGCAACCGGCCCTAACCGGCTCCCGGAAGCATTCGTACGGTAGCCGAGGTTGAGAACTCATTTAAGGTCGAAGTATTGAAATGACATTGGGTCAAAGAAACCAAACACCCGTGGCATTAAAAAAGTGAAGACCGAGAGACTCCATTCTCTGACGCAGAGCGCAGAGAGCAGGTCACGTGATCCCTCATCCTAAGTCACGGCGATAGGCCCGTCGGGTAACCGCTTACACTGTTCTCGGGGCTAATAGGAACAACCTAACGACTATTGATCATTCGGTAATGCAATATCGCCCAGTTGATGAAAATATTTGTACTAGGTGTTGTCCGCCCATTCTGCATATCTTTAAGAAAGGCATTTCGCAAAGCGAGATCTGGTCCAGGGTTTTTTTTTTTCATTGAGTGAAAGTAGTAGTGCAACAATACCCTCCTCAGATGCATAAAACTGCTCATGTCATCAGGAGGTGGAATAATAATGTTCTGACATGACTCTCTTGCTGAAAGTACAGACTGGAAAAACTGGTTGGGAACTCAACTGCATTTATTGGCTTGTCACTCACCAGGCTGCCGATCAGCAGATGTCTGATTTAATACCGCTTTTTGCCGGAGCCCGAAATTTTCGGGGTTGAGATGGCAAACATGCAGGTAACGTCCTTGTATAGTACGTTTCTTTAGCCAATTTATTAAGCTTTTTAGTTGCCTCGTTTGCTGATTTACGCAATCGAATCGACGCTTCCGAAGCCTTTTTCGACACCGTTTCGAAGTTCAGAATTTCCCGTGTCATCCACGAATTTCGGCGTTTTATCTTTTTGTATTTTGCAAAAAAACCGGTGATTACCTCACCTATACAGCAAAAAACATTTTCCCCGCTAAATTTAAGAGAAATTTGTCGTCACGTGACGGATGCTGAACCAGTATTTCTAAATCAGGCGGGAAATTTATAAAAATCAGGTTCTTCGCCTTTAAACTACTGTTTAATGTCTTCTTTACAAATTAAACCAATAGCTACTAAAAGGCAACATAGGAATTGGTGATGTGGGTTAGTTGGTTCATACTGACGAAAAGGCCAACGGCGCACAATAAACGGGGACTGGAGGAAGTGTAAACAGGACAAGCGCTGACTCTCAACTGAACTTTAATTACATGAAAACAAAACAAAGAAAACAGCAACTCCGCCCACGTCACATGAGACATTCTGCACCGTGTCCAAAAAAACAGTCTCTTTTCAAGCCGAAGCGACGTTTGACTAACGCAATTGGCGCACGGCTTTGATAATCGCATTCGTCTCTAAAATTTCTCTGTTTACTCTGTCCCTTCCATGGCAGTGATAGCAGTCTTACTGAAGAAGGGTTAGCACCCATCATGACAATGCAATGGCGAATGCCCCCTTGCAGCTCACACACTGATCGCAACGACAAGTCATGCTCCCGCGATCTGTGATTAACCATCTGCCCGATTCGACCGACGTAGGCTTTTCTACACATTAGTGGAATCGTGTACACCACACACCACCTTGCAACCAACATATTGATTGTCATGCTTCACTGAGCAAGCAGGGCCTTGTCCCGCCCCTATCGCCAACTCTCGCACGGTTGCGCCAGCTTACGGACCAGAAAACACAATGGCACATCGTACCTCGAGCAACTTTTTCAAGTTGTGTGAAATTTTATGGAATACGGTATTACGAGCGGTCTCTTATTTGGCCTTTCCCTCTGGGGACAGGGTTCCCCTTGAGTTTCTTTATCAAACGTCACTTGGCTTAGTAGTAAAGAGATTGTTTTTTGGACACGTGGTGAATGTCTCATGTGACGTGGGCGGTGTTGCTGTTTTCTTTGTTTTTGTTTTCATGTAATTAAAGTTCGGTTAGTCAGCGCTGTCCTGTTTACACTTCCTCAGTCCCCGTTTGTGTCGCTGTTTGACTTTTCGTCAGTAAAGACAGCATCGTGCATTGCATGGGACTTCAAGAATATAATTGCTGCCGATTTTTAATTTTGTTTGTTTCTCTCCAGCGGAGCCGATATAGGTTGGAAAAAGATATATATATATATATATATATATATATATATAGAGAGAGAGAGAGAGAGAGAGAGAAAGAAAGAGCCAGGAAAGACAGACAGGACTAAGGGTAGGAATTCCTTGCTTGGTCCTACTTTGCTACCTAATTTAGGATAGAAATTTATCACTGCCCTATACTGCCTGGCATCTGATACTTCACTGGATTCCTATATTGCACTGGATTCCTATGCTGCACGGGACTACAACCTAAGATATTACAAAATCTAGTGCAGGATTTCATTGCCAGTTTCTATCCATACTGCCTGAGATTCCCATACTGCACAAGATTCTATCCTCTACTGCCTAATAAAAATAGGAACCTAGCACTAGATTCCTACCGTGTATTGCTGCCTCATATACTGAACTGAGTCTATCACTGGATTCGTACCCTATAATGAATAAAAATAGGGTGGGAACCCATCACTCCGATTAATACCTATACATACCTGAGTTCCTACACTGCCAACTAATTTCTACTTTATGCTCCTTAACCTAGGGTAGGAATCCATCACTGGATTTGGATTATGACAGTATAATATAACCGGGCAGTCTTGGATAAGAGAATATTCTTCCTTACTGTTGTCTGTAGGCTTGTTCTTTTTGTAGACTGGTAGCTAATGGCCTCGTGAAAATAAATGTGTTAGAAAAGCTTATCGATTCGTTTCAAGCGCATAGTCAACGATTACGGACCAGTCCTATCTCTGGAATTTATGAATGATCCCTCCATGTTCCTCATAGGTATTTAAAACATTAGAAAACACAAATGATTTTTTTACGATTTCACTTTGATTTATATAAACCCGCATAGACTCTACAATGTTTTCGATATTACCTTTACCTTTATTTTTGTTTTTTCATGCTACTGATTGCGTAACATATCAGCTCCCTAACCAGGTCGTTTGTGCGTGTTCAGTTATATTTCACTAAATCTTTTCAAAAAGGCTATGTTCATGCTAAGTCCCATAAGTTTTGTTTTATTATGTGGCGGTCCACACTTTTACAACACCTATGATAGCACTAGCAGCATTATGATAATAAACAAAAATATAATTGAACGTTTTTCTTCGCATTCATCGTTTTTAATTCTGTTAGGCAACATATGGTGCACCGCTATGTGTACATATATTATTGGGTAAGTTGTGTTCCGCTTCTCTTTTGTGGTTTCAAATTTACTTTTAGTCCAAATCGAAGTTATTTTACTATTCTCATTACAGCAAATTCGGTATGTATCCGTGGATACTTACGAAGTTACAAATATATTGAAGCAGGGTTGATCAAAGTTGACACTTTATGTTTAATAGCATTTTTAATTCCATACAAAGAAAATCACATCCACACACAAACGCAACAAATAAAATAAAATAAACACCAGTGTTGTTGTGAACAGTATTCGTTGCAAATCTACAGGGTCCTAGCCTACACCAACAAAGCAAGCAAAACCCACTCCCGTCACTCTCATTTAAGAGGGCGGAAAGAGTGAGTTTAAGCTAGAAAAAGAAAGAAACAGGGGCTTGAATAAGCAAATGCTTTGAAATTATCAGGATTCGGTTACCTTAAGGGCATGAAGAGTACATGTGCTGGAGGTCGGAGTTAGAGTTTTTGTAGAAGGAAGGAGTTAAATGCTCGGTGAGTAATAAAGACGCAGATCCTGTTTAATTATCGAACTTTGCAATGAAAGGCTTTACGATTCGGGCTTCACAGTCTCAGCTCATAAAACAAGAAAATACTACGCAGACTGTCCAGACAAGGTGTAGGACCTTTTTTGTAACGTTAGGTAGCGATCTTGTTTGTTTTATTGTTGGATATACGTAGAAGCCGATAGAGTGGATATATCGCCATATTCTTTTATTAATTTGTAGTGTCTAAGTGCCCAGAAGCCCGGAAACCAACAGGGCGAGAGGGAATAGTGATGGGTACATGTAGTTTTATTACTTCTAGAGGTAATCAGATTACTCTTCTGATTGCCCCCTCAAAAGATTATTCAAGCTATTGCAAATCAGTCCACAAAGTAAGAGACTACAAGTAATTGGATTTTTCGTAATGGGTTACAAACATTAGTTTTCTGTATACTCCGGACTCAATATTTTCTACTTTAGTGGTGTGTTGTTTTTAATTGTTTATAGGAAAGTGGCACCCGAAAATCAGCACCTATTCATTGAAACAAAGCTCAAAAACAAAATTTTTATTTTATCTGTACACACATTTAAGGTATCGTAATTCAATAACATCTATTTCACTCACTGGACAAAAAAAAACTTTATTAATGATTATATTTCTTTGCTTTTACCATGCACTCCGCCATAATCTGAAAACGATAGTTTTCAGTCGCGTGAGCATTTACATAATCCTACAAGTTGTAAAAAAAAAAAAAAATAGTGAACTCTCTTACCTGTTGTCCCAAAAGTGAGGCATTGGAAGTATAACACCAGCCGCAAAGAAGAGACGATTCACCGTCTTCGCGGACATTCTTCACGCCCTTCGAGTTCAGGAAAGGCGCAAGCACCAAAAAAACATTTAGAATTCCACAAAAAAGAAAACAAAAGTTTTGTCCCCCGCTTGTTTGTCGAGTATGACCCTACGGTTTTAAGTGTGTGCCACTTGAATGAGTTCAAATAGTTGCCCGAGTTAGACGTCTACGTGATCCCGCCGAATCATTTGTGTCCAGGAAGCAGACGAATACTTTACGCCTCCACCGCCACTGTCTCTCGCTGTCCTCGTGACAAGGTCAAGAGCGATAATTCCCCATTGTTTCTCCGATGCTGTGATATCTCTCGATCAGATGCGCCCAAGATATGAGATGGTCGATTGTTGCAGACGCACTGTTACATGATACAAAAGACACGGTGTACTCTGCACACGTGGCGATAGAGTGTATCGAGTGAACACGACTCAAGAATGTTCGAATCATTCTTCTTTGCCTCATACCTTTTTTAAGCCTCTAACACGTCTGCAGAAGTGTTTGTGGAGAACCAATCCGACGAGAGCGTCAAACCTCGGGTGAAGCACGCCTCAGTCAGCGTCTGTAGACTGTATTTTGCAAGATGAATGAGCCGTGGGGCCACAGCTCAAATGGTTTGAGGGACATTTCATATACAGCCTCCCATTGCCAGTTTCAAAAAGACATGAATGTGAACCTTTTACTTCGTTCTAGAACGTATAGACTTGTAGCACTATTCTGTGGGAACATAGAGAGATAATGGATGGTTAAAAGTAGGTTGCATATGGTTGAGTGACACACTGTAGAAACACGAATATCCTAGTTTTTTTTTTCTGGGCCAATACACACAAAATTAGAATATAGCAGCAACCGAAAAATTAGAGACCTGTACAAATCTTTGTAATGCGAAACTATAGCGCAACTTTTGAGGACGAGGACAGGAAAAAATGGAGGCGAGGGCACGCCCCTTCTCCTTCTCCTCCTCCGTACCCCTCCCCTCTTATGCCCCTCCTCACCTCCCCTCCTCCTGCTGCTGAATTTGTTCATGGGTGACGTGACGCAAAGTCGTGATGTCAGTTTCCCCCGCTAAATTTAGCGGGGAAACCGAATTCGTGTTGACGTCAAGCGACGTCAATTCTTCCGCTAAATTTCGTGGGGACATTTGCCGCTAAATCTAGCAGAAAATGTTTCCCGCTAAATTTAGCAGACAAATTCCCCGCTAACTGTAGCGGGGAAACGTCCCACAATGGAACGCGCGTGGTAACGCCGACGGCGACGCCGGTCAACCCGCGAACACCTAAAGTTGCGCTCTAAAAAGAAAAAGAAGAAATACATGCTTTTCGCGGGTGCTTCTTCGTTGGAACAAATCGCCCGAAAGTCGCCGAAACGAATGTTCCAGAATAAAGAGGATTAGACCGCCTCAACGTGCTTAGGAACAAGGAGGCAGTGTGGCGTCCAGAATAAAAACCACAACGTGTTCGTACCAGGAAATTTTAAAGAACCTATGATGTTATTTACTAAGTTTCACCAACAGAAAGCGAATTGTCGCGAGGGACAGCTTATCGTGCAGGAACAGGATGATACTTTACCGTTTAGAGCGCAGCTCTTAGGCGCCCGTTTCCGGCTTGAGCGGCGTCGCAGTCGCGGTAACCGCGCGTCGAATTATGGGACGTTTCCCATATTGACGTCACATGTGACGACACGTGTGACGTCGCGAGGGCGAAATTTTCTGCTATATTTTGCAGAAAAAATTTTCGCTAAATTTAGCGGGAGAATTTTGCCCTCGTGACGTCACACGTGACAACACTCAAACCGGGAAAATTTTTCCGCTACGCTTGTCGGGGAAATTTTCCCGTCAAACTTTGCGGAAAACGTTTTCTGTTAAATTTGGCGAAGAAATTCCCCCACTAAATTATAAGCGGAAAACTTTCCCACAAGCTTTAGCGGGAAAATTTTACCTCCTGGCGTCGGATGTGACCCTCCCTCCTCCTCCTCGAGAGCTGCGCTCTAATTTGGCGTTGCAGAGAATTGTAAACGCCTTTAATTTCTTTGCACTGCATATTGCCACGCGCGCAACTGGCCAAGTAGGCGCGCGCGTGGCTCAGCGGTTATCGCGCCTGCCTCCTACGCGAAAAGCCAGGGTTCGATTCCTGGGAGCGACGTGAATTTTGTTTATTGCTGCAATTTAGTGTTCTGGTAAATTCGACAACCGTCTTGCTGATTCGAGGTTAGGATGTTCTACGCGCCGAACCCTTCTACGCCGAATGATCCAGATGCCCACGCGTGTACAAAAGGGGCTCCGCGTGGCAAGCCGGAGTCAGTTTCGCCCCAGCGTTCGACTCTTCTCTTTCGCCGACTTCGACGCCCGCGACGCTCTACTGTTATCTTTTGTTTCCTTCTTTATTTTTGAGCACAAGTTCGCCCGATTAAACGCTCAGTTTATACATGTTATTCACCGCCTCATCACTTGTCATTCGTGACATTTTGGTGGAGGTGCGGGGCACCATCGTATGCCTGCAAAGCGTACCCCTACGAAAACACGCCGCCCGAATGAGGTGCGCCCTGCCCCGGAAGGCTGCCCTTCGTTGAAGACGCCGAAGCCCGAAGAAGCCGTCGTTCCAGAGGTCAGTCCCCCGAACTTCGTCTCTTGCCCGAGAAACGGAAGAACAAGATCCCGTCCATGAGCCCCCCACCCGTCGTCGTCCTGCCCGTCGCTCCGCGGACACCTGCTCCCTTCCACGGCGAGCAATACGAAGACGTCGAGGACTGGACTGACCAGTATGAACGCGTTGCCTGCCACAATGGCTGGACCAATGAGCAGCATCTACAGAACGTCTATTTTTCGCTTGAGGGGACCGCCATGCACTGGTATGAGAACCATGAGTCCTCTTCGACGTCGCGGGATATTTTCAAGACCAATCTGAAGGCTACATTCATCAACCACCACTGCCGAGAGAGAGACGAGGACCTACTGCGAACCAGAACCCAGGGCCCAAACGAGAGCGTCACCGGCTTCGTGGAGGACGTTCTGCGCCTGAGTGCCCGCGTCGACCTCGGGATGCCGAAGAAAAGAAGCTACGAATTCCTCATGCGCGCGGGTGAGAGACGACATTTTCGGAGGCCTCGTCCACAACCCGCAGGCAACCGTCGACGCCTTCGTCACCGACGCAGCAAACATCGAGCGCGCCCTCCAAGCGCGCGCTTCACACTACCAGCGGCATCCAAGCGTCACTGCAACCGCCTGCTTGCAGCGGCAAAACGCTCCTGGTACGGACATCCGCGAAATCATCCGGGAAGTCGTCCGGGAAGAACTCCGCAAGATGCATCGCTGCGGATCGCCCGTCTCCTCACGGTCGCTCGCCGAGGTTGTCCGGGAAGACGTTCATCAGGCGCTGCAGCCGAAGTTCTCGTCGGCGCCACTCCCGAACCGCCCACGCTGAGTTACGCCGCAGCTTACCGACGATCACCGCTCCCAGCTCACCAGTATACGGCGCCACCCGACGTGAGCCCCCAGCGCCGCGGTATTCCCGACGCCAAGAAGATCGGGCGCACGTCTCGCCCAGAACAAGCTGCGCCGCGAAAGGCCGATGTGTGTAGGACGGCCGATCGACGCCCGCGTTGTGCTATCACTGCTGTGAAGCCGGCCACATTTACCGTCGATGCCCCTACAGACAACGGGGCTGCGCGGGTTCCACCCGAATGACCCGCGCCCAAGGCACGACGAACGCCCTCGGGACATCGAGGAGTACCTCCGACGCTCGCCCTGCCCAGTCTCGTCATTCCGCCGCGAAGGCCGCTCCCCATCGCCACGACGTTCAGCGTCCCCAGCGCCACGGCCCCGCCGAGAGAGCCTGTCTCCTGCGTCGCCGGGAAAACCAAGTGCGGCAACGCTCTTGGGCAGAGTGTCGAACCGAAATTTTTATCGGTTCGGTTCCGGTTCGGGTTCACGGATTTCGGTTCAGCTCCGGTTCAGTTCCGGGAGCGAAAAATAACGGTTCGAACCGGTTTGAACCGGTTCGAACGGTTTGAGCCGCTATACTGAGAATATATTTTCCGCGTTCTTTTGGCAATGATGCACTTTTTCAAAAGTGAAACGAGTAACTATATATTTTTTATAATTTGTTGAATCCTCTTTTTTTCATGTACCTAAAATAAATTGTGTTGTTTAATTTCGATGAAACAGTAAATGAAAACCTAGATTAACATATATAACTCAACATCTATTTCTTTTACCCTCAGTCGCACATATTTTACCTGAATCTAAAGGTTATCAGTCTGGTGGGTCGTTTAAAATGCATGTGATTAGTAGACCTTTGCGTCGAAATATTAAAAGTAGAGTCCTGCTGTGTTCTTGTACTTAGAAAATAATTAGTGCATACAATCATGAAATGGGCACGCTTCTCGCCATATATATTCTGAAATCTAGTTTATAAAATACTTTTCACAATATATATGATGACGGTGCAGCTTGAGCCTAAAAGTAATATTATTTTCAAACTGTTAAGAAGAGTTTTAGGACAAACCCTTTCAGTCTCACCTTTATAGAAACTCTGAGCGGCAAGCAGGAACACTTGCTTTCCGACTAATATTGTTTACACTGAGCGCCGTGATACAGGCGAATAATAACGCAGAAAGAGTGACCTTCGTATTCAGTTCGGATATGACCTAAAATAGAGCGCATTAAAGTACACCTTTTCGGCATAGCTTGGCGTTTGATGCTTGTTCTTCGACAAGATGCCGGTCAATTCAATTTGTAAATAAGCATCACCCCTCGTTAATTGGTGATTTATTTTGCAAATACAACAAAGTGGTACTTCATAGTTTACTCGACATTACAGCTACTTAATTGGTCACTTTCTGACGGTCCGCGTGCGCAATCGTCATAGTTCTGCCACGCGCCACTGTGTATGTACTTTGTTTTCATCCAGCCTACAGACACATAAAATTGTTGTTCATCAAATAAAGGGAAGCAACAGACTTCTAAATGTTTGAGAAGTTAAATATGCGTCAGGAACACAAGTTATTTACATTAGCTTCAAAAAAGAAGTTTTTCCCAAGTTACTTAGACACGTGCCTCTCGTGGATACAAATCGCCTGGGAAGAACTTTATGGTGATAGGCCCTTTATTTATCTTGTCAAGTCTTCAGGTAGTAAGAAAAAATTTGTTATTGTCATCAATCAATTCGACTGTATGAAGTTCACATAACCACTTCAGACCGACACGGAGGACGATACCAAAAATACGCAATCTGTTGAGTCTGCGGAACGTGCTTATTTGTTCGCTGTTTGACAGTGTGAAACACCAGGTCGCGGGGTATGCCAAAAAGAACTGTGTTCTCACGTTATAAATCTGAAGGCAAAATGCCGAAATGTGCCGGGAGAGAGAGATAATAAATTATATTCTTCTCAATAATGCCATATATACACGACGCCCCACTGCAAAAAGAACTATATAGGGATGCATGTTTTAAACGTAAACGTATTTCTCTCTATGAGATGGGTGTAATGATGTTCCTAATTACACATAAATATCGCAAGGAACAGACGATATATTTCTAATTTAAATCACATTAGAACATCGGACTGCACGAGCTCGAAATTTCGCAGAACACTGTTTCGGAAGGCTAAAGTGATATTTGGTTTTACGGGCGCTTGTTTTGTGGCCTGATTTTACAACTCCCGTGCTTTATCAGTCATGCGCGCTCTAACATTTTATGAGGCTGCAGCATGTTGTAACGTTCTTTTTCGTCTCTGTCAAGTGATTAAGTCCACTCATGATCTGGAAATTAACAGCAGGGTTCACGTTGGCAGGTCACGGCTCCGGTCTCAATCAACCGCTTTTTCCGAAGGCCCGGTCAGCTCTCGCTCACTGCTCTCGCGCACCCTGCTTCCTCTTCCTTCTCCATCACTTGCAATGTCCCTCCGAAGCGCGTACAGCTAACGTCCCCGCGCCTGCCAACAGCGCCCTGTTTACCTTTTATTTCGTTACAATCCTCCCCCTTTAGCTGAGAGGCCCTACTCTCAGAATCGGGCTCTTGACGCAAATGGAGGTTCTCACTGTTAGTCAAAAATTAAGTTCAAAGAACGCGCACTTTGAAAACCATGAATAGTTCACGCAAAAGTTCACGCAATAGTTCACTCTAAAAATAAAATGCAAATAATTATCACTTTAAAAGTACTCATAATACTCAAATATCTAGTCGCACACGGCTGTGCCTCCCTGTGAGTCCTGTACTTCATCGTGGTCCGAAACTTCTGCTTGGTCCACGCCGCCTGAGACATCAGACACATCCAGTGCGTTGAAAAATTCGTCCTCCGATTCAGCATCACAGACTTGATCAAGCCCAGCCGAGTTCTCTGTACTCCCGGTGTCTTCTGCAGGGCCCTGCAGTCGTTGGTGGTACGGCTTTAACCGTGCCACGTTCACGATGTCTTTGAAACGTCCTGTGCGGTCGACTACCTCCCAGTTATTGGCTCCAGTCTGACGAAGCAACCGGTACGGTCCGTGGAATGGGTGTAGGAATTTCGTCGTCCGATTGCGTTTGCGTATGGGGGTCTTGACGTAGACAAGGTCCCCCATTCTAAACCTGTGTTCCCTGCGGTTTTGATCGTACCTCTCTTTGTTTTTCTGTTGGGCTTGCGTCTCTCGAATGGATGCCAGCTCTCTTGCCTGTTGCCATTTGTCTAGCACCTCTTGGTTGCTTGCGGCCTGTACTTCCCCAGATTTTAACCGAAGCGACGCATCAAGAGGCAGTGTTGCCTCTCGTCCGTACAAGAGAAAGAATGGCGTGAACCTTGTTGTGTCGTGTACGGAGGTATTATACGCGAAGGTGGCGTATGGCAGGAAACAATCCCAGTCCCGATGATCGGCCGACACGTACATACTAATCATGTGAGCGAGAGTTCGATTAAATCTTTCACATAATCCATTTGTTTGTGGGTGATATGCGGTTGCTCGATGGTGGTTTGTAGCTGTTAATCGAAAAAGCTCTTCCATTATGTCGGCAACAAAATGTCTTCCCCTGTCGGTGATTAGGCTCAACGGTGCTCCATGGCGAAGTACAATGCTCTCCATGAAGTGTCTTGCTGCACTCGCCGCTGTTGCATCCGGTGTAGCGACTGCCTCCACCCATTTTGTGTGGTAGTCGACAATGACGAGTACGTAGCGATTGCCGTTGATTGTCTTAGTCAAGGGCCCCAAGAAGTCCATCCCCACCTGTTGGAACGGCTGGGTGCTAGGTGGTATTGGCTGCAATTTTCCAGCGGTCATTAGGGGTGGGGTCTTCCTTGTCTGGCAATCCGGGCACGACCGCACATGATGGTGTACGGCCATAAACATCTTTGGCCAGTAATACCTCCGGCGGACTCTTTCCCAGGTCCTTCTGACTCCCAAATGTCCGCTGGTCAAGTCATCATGGCACGCCAAGAGGACTTCTTTTCGTAATCGGCGGGGAACAGCCAAGGCCGATCGGAAAGGCTCTAAGCCTTTTGCCCGACGATACAGAACTCCATCGATGAGGTGAAAAGCCCGTGCAGTACGCTTGATTTTTCTTGTGACGGGCGCCTCCGGTTCTTCCAGGTGGTCGATGAGGGTCCTGAAAAAACCTTCTTCTCTTTGCATTTGCGCCAGGTCGGTTTCCTGCAAAACCAGAAGCGGACACTCGGTCTCGTCGTCTTCGGTCGGCTGCTCCACTGGTAGGCGCGAGAGGGCGTCGGCGTTCATGTTTTTTCTTCCTGGACGGTGCTTTACAGTTGCGTTGTACTCCTGCAGCAAAATACTCCATCGGACCAGTCTGCCGTTAGGATTTTTGGCGTTCATTAGCCAGGTCAGACTAGACTGATCAGTGATGATTGTGAAATGGCTACCGAAGATGTACGGTCGAAACTGTTTGCACGCGTACACGACTGCCAAACATTCTTGCTCCACCGTTGAATAATTCTGCTCTGCCTGATTGAGGTGACGGCTGGCATACGCCACAACTCTTTCTTGGCCCTCCTTCCTCTGGACGAGAACCGCACCGATTCCGTACCCACACGCATCGGTGTGAATTTCGGTAGGCAGGTCTGGATCGAAGTGACTCAGGATAGGAGCCGTGGTCAAGCGTTCCTTTAGAGCCTCAAAGGCCCGATCGCAGTCCCCAGTCCATTGAAAGACAACCTGCTTTCGAGTGAGGTCCGTGAGGGGTCTGGCGATGTTGGCAAAGCCTCGTATGAATCGTCTGTAATAATTGCACAGGCCGAGGAAACTCTGTACATCACGCTTCGATCTTGGCACCCGAAAGTCTCTCACCGCCCTCACTTTCTCTGGATCGGGACTGACTGTCACTCCATCAATAATATGGCCGAGGTAGCGTATCTCTTTGGCACCAATTGTACATTTGGAGGGTTGTAGCTGGAGATTGGCCTTGTCAAGGGCATCGAAGACTCCTCGGAGATCGCACACGTGCTGCTGGATGGTCCTGGAGTAGACAACAATGTCGTCTAGATAGGCGAGACACACCTTCCATAGCATCGTCGAAAGCACCTTGTTTATCATGCGTTGGAAGGTGGCTGGGGCATTACAAAGACCGAATGGGACGACGTTGAATTCATACAAGCCAGAACTGCAAGAAAACGCCGTCTTCTCCTTGTCCTTCTCATTGACGGCGACCTGCCAATAACCGCTGGCCAAGTCGAGTGTCGTGAAGTACTTTGCTCCCTGTAGGGCGTCCATAATGTCGTCAATCCTGGGCAGCGGGTGAACATCCTTTTTGGTCACCTCATTCACTCGGCGAAAATCCACGCAGAATCTCCAAGTGTCGTTCCGCTTTTTTACAAGGACAACCGGTGACGACCAGGGACTGGATGATTCGCGTATTACGCCGTTCTCGAGCATCTCGTAAACCTGCTCCTGGATTACGGTCCGCTCATACGGGGAGTGTCGGTAAGGGTTCTGTCGAAGGGGAGCCGCGCTGCCCGTATCAATACTGTGGGTCACTACGCTAGTACGTCCAAGCGGGGCTCCGGGTGATGCGAAAATGTGACTGTATTCGCGTACAAGTTCTTCTAGGTGCTCTCTTTCGTCAGCCTCCAGTTGCGCTCCGTATGACACGCTGGCCTTGGTTCCCTGCTTCTCTACGAGCGGAGCGGCGACACTCAACTGAACGTCGGCAATAGGAATAGCGTTTCCGACTTTCGTACCTTTGGCTATGAAAAGTTCAGAGGCGCCGGGATTAGCTAGCCGTACGTATCCAACATCCCCGCAAATTTCGGTGATGGTACGAGCAACGACTGGACGCTGCTTAAAATGATTCACGGTTGTGGGTTCAATTACGGTGAGGCCGTTTACGTTCGTCCTTACTAGCACAACTGCCTCAGAGCGTGGCGGCATGCGTACCTCTTCGCAA
The DNA here is from genome assembly GCA_037355805.1 of Ixodes ricinus. NCBI lineage: Eukaryota > Metazoa > Arthropoda > Arachnida > Ixodida > Ixodidae > Ixodes > Ixodes ricinus. The sequence goes on from JAZHYW010015179.1 coordinate 14,072, forward strand.
CTGTAAGCGGCTGCGTTTCCTCTGGTAGCAGCTTCATCACCCTTCAACTCAAACCTCTGGCCCAGCAAATGAATGCACTTGTTAGGGAAATCCAGCATCACATTCGCACTTCGGCAAAATGGTAGACCACACAGTACGTCGTAGTCAAACCCTTCGATTATGAGAAAACGTTCCAAGAGGCTGGATATTCCGACTGTAATCTCCAGTTCCACTTCACCCCGTGGCACAATAATAGCACCGTTGACTACCTTCACGGTTATACCAGAGGGGCTGCACTTAAAAGGGACCTTGATGGTGTTGAGGAATTTGTTCGAAATTACATTTACCGCCGAACCCGTGTCAAGAATGAGAGACGCCTTTTCACCATGTACGGTCGCCGGTAGCGTAGCGAGGTGACTTCTTGCGAACGTTGCGAAAGCTGGCTCACCCTTTGTTTCCCCGGGCGGTGGCCTCAATCCCGGTCGGGCCCGTTTCCCGACTGATCTTCGCGTCTAGGACAGCTTCGCTGGATGTGTCCCACTCTTCCGCATTTGAAACAGATAGGCTGTCCATTGTTGGTCCGTGTCGACCGTGCTGGGAACGTGGTTCTTCTACCATTATACTCCGCAAGTGGTCGAAGAACGTCAGTGAGAGTTTTGAAGAAGTTGCCTACCTCCGAATGAAGTTGAGGCAAAGACGTGACCTCCGGCAGTGACGAAGACGTTCCTGGCTGTTGATAGAAGCCGGGCGCTGTTGTCATTGGCAGTGCTGCCCGCTGGAAATCTGATGGGGATTGGCTGCTACGTGTTGTTTGGCTTGCCTGTTGTGGAGCGGGCGAGTTGAAGCCTGGTAAAGGATGCGTCGGCATTGTCCACATATTGTGCTGGGCCATCTGGCTGGCCTGGGTCAAGCGTTGCAGCGTGGTGAGGAATTCGGCCGTTGTTTGTGGATTTGTTAGGACAACTCGTTCTAGTACTTCTGGCCTCAAACCGCGGGTCAGCTGTCGAAGCTTCTCCTCCTCCGTCATGTTCTCGTTCACTCGAGAGCACAGTTGTAGTACATCGTAGAAGTACTGCTCGGGTGGTTCCGACGACAGCTGGAAACGCTGACTGAGGCGTAAGTGGGCCCACTCACGCATGCTGCGGTTTCCGAAGGTCTCTTTGAGAGCCGTCTTCCAGGTCTCCCACGTTGTCGGTGTGTTCGCCCCTCGGAGCGTGGTGGTATACCACTTGCGCGCATTTCCCTCAAGTGCCACGCACAGGTACTGCTCACGGCGCGTTCCATCCCACCCGTTGAACTCGGCCGCCCGCTCATAAAACAGTAACCAGTCACCGATATCTTCCTCAGGGGTTCCGTGAAATACGGGTGGCGTGAACATCGACCGGAAAGCTGCAGCCCCAGGTGTTTGTCCAGCTCCAGAATTCTCATTAGTGGCCATCGCTGCTGTATTGATCGTTCTTCCGCTGCGTAGAATCCTGCGTTCAGCTGTCTCCCCTAGGTCCGCCGTGGTGACGCTCGAAGATGCTCGCTGTCTGACGACGTAGCTGGTACCGCCGTCATATTCTACTTTGGATGAGGAAGTACCCCGCACCTCCACCACTTGTAACGTTCTTTTTTCGTCTCTGTCAAGTGATTAAGTCCACTCATGATCTGGAAATTAACAGCAGGGTTCACGTTGGCAGGTCACGGCTCCGGTCTCAATCAACCGCTTTTTCCGAAGGCCCGGTCAGCTCTCGCTCACTGCTCTCGCGCACCCTGCTTCCTCTTCCTTCTCCATCACTTGCAATGTCCCTCCGAAGCGCGTACAGCTAACGTCCCCGCGCCTGCCAACAGCGCCCTGTTTACCTTTTATTTCGTTACAATATCATCGCAACACTGCTATATATAGTGCACAACTTTATAATTTCGACGTCCCCTTTTGCTATACTTTGTTTCAGCTTAAGGGACATTGCAAAGGGACGAAGAAAACCAAATGCTGCTTCGAACGGCGTGCCTATCATTATCACACATGAGCGTTCAGTGACGACATTGGTCTAGAACGTCGGATAATGATGACATAGAATTCTAGAGGTAGAACTGGCTAAATAGGCGCAAGTTACCCCTTCTGATCCTTTCAAGCACTTGACTCTCACTCATACATTTGCTTGGAGCACCCGTAAATTGGTGGGGCGCTCACATCTTCATAACTGGATGTTAATTTCCAACACTTAGGAAGATCGCTCATGGTTGTTTCACGCTCTTGTAGTTTAGAGCAGTATATACTGTACATAACGCGTTTTCGGTTTTTGGTTTTGTTCTAGTCATGACACCACTGTTGTAAATAAAATTTTCTAACCAGGTTCTCTGTTGGCTCAGACCAATAACGTCATCAACAGAAGAAAATGCGCTCAAAATTCTGAACCTCTTTCAGCTATTATGTTCAAAATACACCAGATTTCTTGTTTATTTTATGTTTAATGTGTTGCTAGAGTCCCAGCCACTAATTCGAGCGAAAGCAATGCAAATTTAAAAAAAAATGGCCAGAAACGCTTTGCATGGCCCCTTCAAGTCCAGATGCAGCCTATGCTACAAACAAACACTAAGATTTTGGCTAGGTACAAAGATAAAGTGTCGCGAGAACTACACGAGGCATATGAAATTACGACCAGGGAGAAGAAATGTTTAAGTGACACGTTCCCCTATTTATCTACGAATGAGTTTGAAATTTTGAAACGCGGGCTGAGCAGATAGGGTAAACTAGGGTGCCTCAATGTCCATGAAGGCACCCTAGGGTAAACAGGGTTTTTGTGGCTATATAACGTGTGAAGTTTCAATAAACTGCAGTTGAGAGTCCGCCTTGTCCTGTTTCCCTTCGTCCGTGTCCCTGTATTTTTTCGGCGCTTTTTGTTTGCAATGAACCAACTGGCCCAAATCTCCACTTTATTATGCCACAAGCACGAGCCTTTGGTCCCGAACACTTGCACTGCAGGAGCGCGCGTGCTTGGACGCTGAAAGCCCGGAGCTCGCTTTTTTAGTTTCTGATACGCTTTCACTTAAAGTGAAACGAAGTATTGTGTTGAGGACATCACATTTGAACAGAAAACTGAACTGTTTAACATGGTTTGCAAGTGACATCATCGCACTATATGCGAGTGGTCAGAGATTTCTTTTTGCTGAGAATTCAGATCCCGAGTTCAAATTGCTGAGAAATTCAAATGCACGCTGCAGAAGGTTCGCGCTCAGTGCAACCAATGTATTCAGAAACAAAAATTATTCTTGGCTTGGTGCAGCGTCGTGAGGAACAGCGCGAGCGTCTGACACTCAGAAAACGCGCTTTCTGGCAGGAGTGATTTCGCAAACGAAGTAGTTTTGCAGGATTACACTGTCTGCTCTGTGCCGAAGATGCGGAGCAGAGGAACCTTTACAACACAGTAGGTTTTTAACCCCCCCCCCCCCTTTTTTTTTTTTCATTTGACGATGCTCCTTCAGAGAATACTTTTTTATTTCTGAGGGACTCCCTCCTTTGTTTGGGGGTGCCAATTCGACAATTATATTTCTGTCATTTGTTAGCAGTAATTCTCCATTTCTTTTATTTTACATCCAAAAACTGTGAAGTTTAAACAAAACTGCGAGAATTTGAGCGGCTGCCGACTTTCGGCTGTCCCTCAAAGGCCACTAGAATCTTTCTTTTCAGGTATCCCTGCCATACACACTTGTAGTTCTATTTATCGTCAGATTAATAAGCCATATTTAGTCTTTTCAATGCTTCTATTCTCATGGACAACTTTCTCAGGCAGTTCAGCAACAACGAAAACATGTTTGAGCGCCTCAATGATGTGTACATGTAAAATAGTTCATGCAACAGTTTTTGCACTTTCAGTAAATACTACTAAGAGGTAATCCCTGACGTTGATAGCTTGCAAAAACACCCATTAGTTTTCCTCTCTGCTCAATGGCAGACGCAGAAAAAATAAATGAAAGAAACAGCTTTCCCCTCCTCAACTCGCTATTAGAACAGGCGGCAATGTGATCTGACGCTAATTGTATACCGCCAGTGTTCATCATAGTCATGCGCTGGGGTTGGCAAAGAATAAAGCATGGGTTGAGATTTAGGCTTTATTAGAGTTCGGCTATTCTCATTTTTGATTGAACACGAGCCAACACGAATGTTTGGCGATGCTGATTGTCAGGAACCCGAGCACTCGGCTCAGGCTCATGACAGCCGAGTACGTCACGGTGTCGTACGACTCGCGGTGAAAAGTCGTGATGGCTAATGCCCCTGAATAAAAAAGGTAGCGACATCTTCTCCCTCCTCCTTTGACGCGCACACCTTTTATCTTTATGTTTTGCTTTTTTACACCCGTGCGTCGACTGTAGCGCCGCCTGGTTTGGACCAAGATAGCATACGGCCTTCCTATACTTGAGTCAGAGCGCAGTCAAAGGCTGAAAGACACGCAAATACATACACACAGGCTAAAAGCGCACTGTTACTGTCTACAAGCCTCGAAGGATGTGCTCAAGGAAAGACGATGAAAGCCGTGACGTTGCACAGTCGGTGTTATTTGATTGGCGACATAAGCTCATAGTATGCACTGCACTCCGACAGCATAGGCATTCCTTCTCCCTCCTCCTCTGACGCTCACACCTTTTATCTTTATGTTTTGCTTTTTTACACCTTTGCGTCGACAGTAGCGCCGCCTGGTTTGGCCCAAGATAGCAGGCGGCATTCTTCAAAGGATGTAGCTACTTTTCTGTATAAATGGGCTTCAGTTATGGCATATGTGACGTCACGGTGTCAACAACGCTAATACATCTATATTCCGTTGCAACTCAAGAAGGTAGGGCGAGGGAAAAGAAGGCCGGGGAGGAAGAAGCAGACGAAACGTTGGAGAAGAGAGGGGGAAATTGACGTTCTGAATTTAAGTCGACTTAACGCGGTGAGTAATGCGACTACGCCACGGGGCCACGTGACGTGACATTATTTGACAGCATGTCTTGAAACCATGACGTCACGTGACCACGTGACACAAGATTAATCGTAGTGCCAATACAAAAGCGCCACGAAAACCCACAATTTCTTATACATTGCAATTCGATTGATGACAATTTGATCACTACATAGAAATGCCAGCTGCCAATTTTTACTTCTCAAACACTCATTTTGTAATAAAAAAAATTACCGTGAACCGTTTTGAACCGGTTACCGTTATGTTTTTTTCCGGTTCAGTTCCGGTTCAGTTCCAAGATGGCGGCGAAGATTTCGGTTCGGTTCAGTTCCGGTTCGGCTAAAAATAACGGTTCTGTTCCGGTTTTCGGTTCGGTTCGGTTCCGGTTCGACACTCTGGCCTGGAGGTGACGTTGCCGAAAACGACGGAAGCAAACAGCCTCCAAGAACGCCGGAGCGCTCCCACTCTCCCGACGCTACGCATCACAACGACGCCCCTGCATCGGTGTCCAACAATCTAAACGTTATTATCGACGGCCACGACGCATCGGCTCTCGTGGACACCGGAGCAGACTACTCAGTCTTGAGTGGGAGGCTCTCCCGCCGCCTTCGAAAAGTCATGACGCCGTGGAATGGACCTCAAATACGAACCGCCGGAGGACACCTCATTACACCAGTCGGAAGATGCACTGCTCGCGTCGAGATCCACGGTGAGACGTGCCCTGTGAAATTCGTCATTCTGCAAGACTGCTCGAGGGACGTTATTCTCGGAATGGACTTTCTCTGCGAGTATGGCGCCGTCATCGACCTCGGAGCAAACCGGTTGACCCTACGAAAACCTGGCCCACCACCGGAGGAACCCAAAGCGACGTCATCCGCGGTCCGAGTCCTCGCAAGCCACGTGAACTTGCCGCCGCGGTCAAGTGTTTTCTTGCCCGTCGGGATCACCGAAGCTTTCTGCGGCGAAGTTCTGCTCGAGGGGAGCCTCCAGTTGCTTCTAGAAAGAGGAATAGGCGTCGCAAGAGGAGTAGCTGAACTTCAGAATGGCCGCACTGTGGTCCTCGTGACGAACTTCCGAAACGAAGCGCAACACCTCACGAAAGGTGCAGCCGTTGGCCACGTCGAAGGACTCCGAAACTCCGCCGAGATCGCCGTCATTACTGACGAACCCCCGCCACCTCAGCAAGACAGTACGTCGCCGGCGCAGCTCGACATTGACCCTAAGCTTCCGGGCCCAAAACGACGGCAGCTGATTGACGTCCTCGCCGAATACCGCGACTGCTTTTCGACGTCGTCGAAGGTGCGTCAAACCGCCGTTGCGAAGCACCGCATCGTTACCGAGAACGACGCGCGCCCTGTGCATCGATCTCCATACAGAGTCTCCGTTAAAGAAAGGCAGGTGATCCAGGAGCAAGTTCAAGAGATGCTGAACGACGACATAATCCAACCTTCAAGCAGTCCATGGGCCTCTCCAGTCGTACTGGTTAAGAAGAAGGACGGGACGCTTAGGTTCTGCGTCGACTACCGGCAGCTGAACGCAGTGACGAAGAAGGACGTCTATCCACTCCCCCGCATCGACGACACGTTAGACCGGCTGCGCCACTCTCGATACTTTTCATCGATGGACCTGAAGAGCGGCTACTGGCAGATCGAAGTCGACGAACGGGACCGAGAGAAGACAGCCTTCGTCACGCCGGATGGACTGTACGAGTTCAAGGTGATGCCCTTCGGACTATGCACGGCGCCAGCAACTTTCCAGCGTGTCATGGACACCGTATTGGCAGGACTGAAGTGGCAGAGCTGTCTCGTCTACCTCGACGACGTCGTAGTGTTTTCCGGCGACTTCGACGAGCACTTGCGACGACTCCGAGCTGTTCTCCGAGCCATACGGACCGCCGGACTCACCCTCAAGCCGTCAAAGTGTCGGTTCGCCTATGACGAACTGAAGTTCCTAGGTCACGTGGTTAGTAACGAAGGCATTCGCCCAGACCCAGAGAAGACTCGCGCCGTCGCAGAATTTCCAGCGCCAAGAGACAAGAAGGCCGTGCGAAGGTTCCTTGGACTATGTGCCTACTATCGGCGCTTCGTTCGAGATTTCGCAAGAATTTCCGCACCGCTCACAAACCTCACGAAGGACGCCGAGAAGTTCGAATGGGCCAAGGAGCAGCAGCAGGCATTCGACGAGTTGAAACGACGACTGCAGACTCCTCCTGTTCTTGGACATTTCGACCAGGATGCGGAAACCGAGATCCACACGGACGCAAGTAACGCAGGACTTGGCGCGGTACTGGTTCAAGTACAAGAAGGCACCGAGCGAGTCATCGCCTACGCAAGTCGGACATTGTCCAAGGCGGAGAGAAATTACTCCACGACTGAGAAAGAATGCCTTGCGGTCGTCTGGGCAATCACGAAGTTCCGTCCGTACTTATACGGGAGCCCGTTCCGCGTAGTCACGGACCACCACTCGCTCTGCTGGCTTGCGAACCTCAAGGACCCGTCAGGACGGCTCGCTCGATGGAGTCTAAGACTACAAGAGTTCAACATGACCGTGGTCTACAAGTCAGGCCGCAAGCACAGCGACGCCGACTGCCTATCCAGAGCTCCCGTCGAAACACCTTCCGGCAGCAGCTACGACGATGACGACGAGTGTTTCCTGGGCGCAGTGAACACCGACGACATGGCCCGACGTCAACGAGACGATCCTGAGCTGCGCGCACTAATAGAGCACCTGGAAGGGCGCGGGAGTGCCATGCCACGTGTTTTTTCACGAGCCCTGCCGACCTTCGCCATTCGACAAGGTGTACTCTACAAAGAGAACTTCGGGAACAACAACTCGCCGTGGCTGCTGGTAATCCCGACCGACCTTCGGGAGGAGATCTTTCAAGCCTGCCACGACGACCCGACGTCCGGACACCTTGGTTACAGCCGGACACCTCGGTTACAGCCGGACACTGGCTCCAAGCTCCCCCAAAGGCACGTCCACTTGGCCGTTTGGCCGTTGAACCGGCCAAGTTTGTTGGTCTCGTTTTATAGCGAGAATGGGGCTACGTGTTGAAATTTCACAAGGTGAAATCCACCGCCAAAATATGCCTATCGGTGAGAGTTACATTGGTACGTTCAGGCGCGGGTGTTTTTCGGACGGTTTAGAGTAAAGCTTTCACATTTATGAAAGTACATCTTGCCAAATAAAAATTTTCGAGCAAATTAAACAAATAGCGTGCAATTAAAGAAAAAAGGCTTTCCCTTAACTGTAACTTGGTCTCGAATATTTTCTGAATTTACTGCCGGTATTGCATATGACATGAATCCTAGTTTAATGTAACCGTTTGTACTTTCTCAGGTCGAAGAGAGCTTCAACTCTGTCGTCGGTCACAACGGGCCGCCACGGCGAAGTCAGTCATCCATTCATTCGGAAAAAAAAGTGCACAAACGGACGAAGTCGTCCGTAGTTAAAGCATTAATTGAAAACAAAACTGCTTGTCGATTGTTTTGGACAGAAGAAAAAGAAACGCTGAGCGGTGAGCGCATTTCCCGACCGCGTTCAGACAGCCAACATAGCTTGGAGAGGGCAGAACCCGGAAGCAAGGCAGGCCATCGAAAATGCCTCTCCTGCTTGCCGATAGACGGCGCCCAGCATTTAAGGAAAAAGCCCATTCTTCCAATCAGATTGCCCAAATCAATTACACTTTCTAGAGAATAATCCCTTTAATGGAATAATAATACAAAAAGATGCAAATAGTCCACCAGCACCATTATCTGATTGCGGGACAGGTCATTTCTAAAAACTGCCATCTCTTCATTCCCATAACAACGATTCAAAACGCGCGCGCGCATTTACGCACTCACGCACTTACGCACTCACGCACGCACGCACGCACGCACGCACGCGCGCGCGCACTCACGCACACGCGCGCGCACGCACGCACGCATAAACGCGCGCACCCACGCGCGCGCGCGCGCGCACTTACGCACGCACGCACGCACGCACGCGCGGACGCACGCACGCACCCAGGCGCGCGCGCGCGCACACACACACACGCAAAAGAAAAAAAAAAGAGAGAGACTGATAAATTAGGAGCAAACATTGCAGGTACCATTTACCTCGAATGGTAACCCCGGCTCATTTTGGGTTTTAGGTATCTGGGTTACTACCGTCTTTAGCCCTGTCAGCAGCCCTCGAATTATGGAGTTTACAATTTTTCGCAGGATGGCACCGAATTGTGCGCTGCTTCAACTACATTGCAAAGTTTAGAATCAGCGGTGGAGGAGAGAAAATCTAAGAGACAACAACTTACTTGTCACTACACATGGGCTCCGTTTCATAGGCAGCTTGTCTCAGCCTTCATTCTCCAAAATTAAAGCGAAACCAAAAAAAAAGAAAAAAAAAATATATGGCTTTAAGGTGCCGTTTGGCGCGCTCAAACTGATGACGTCGGCTCGCTCCATGGGACGGTGGACGCTTTCGCATTAAGACATTCGAGACGCTGACAGCGGCGCTCTGCTCCATGAAACGAGCGCGTTCAGGGTTCCGCAAAGAAAGTACGCAAGAAAGAGCAACAAAAAATATGAAGAAAAATATTCTTCGTAGGAATGGATTGACGTACTTCCATGCGTTCAGTTCTCTTCGCGACCAGCTGCTGCCAGGGCTTCGCTCGGCGCAGCCGCGTCCTTCAATGCGCCGAGGCTCGGGAGTTTTTTAATTCCGTCTATACTGCAGCATTCTATACGTTGCATTTGTACACAGTCACTTGAATTGCTGTATAGAGTCTTGGGGGCGGAACATACACCACGTATTTAGAGCCCACTCGGTGTCGATTACAGAAAAGGGCTATGAGACTCATTACTTACTCTAGATATACCGAACCAAGTGGTCCTCTATTTCGATCCCAGTTGGTGTGCTGCCGCTAGACCTCCTATACAACCTAAAAATAGCTGAAGCAGTCCTTAAATGGCAAAAACTAACGACCACTCCCATTACATCTATTTAAATTACCATTACGGAATACCAGAGCTGCAACAAATAATTTGTTTAATTTGCCACCTTGTCGAAATGTTTATGGAGAAAGACTTATTGAATTCAACGGTGCTAGTATGGAATGATAACCCTACCGACATTAAATGTACACCCAATATATTGCCATCCTTAAAGTATTTAATTAATTTGTAAGCCAATGAATAAGTTCAATATCATGCCCTCTCTATTTTTTTCTCTTTTTTAATTGAAATTATGTATATTCTTTTGTGAATATACGATATGTGCGTACATTTGTTTTGTTTGCCTGCCGCATTGTAAAGGTTACTTTAATGTTGGACCCATGACCTGGCCTCCACGGCTATGGGTCCAAGCAACGATTAATATTTAAAAAGAATAACAAAGGAATAAGAAAAGAAAAGAAAGAAAAGAAAAAGAAAGTGAGGGAGACGAGGAGTCGAGATCGCGCCGTGACATAAGTTCTGCGAGCCCCGATTCGAATGATTAGATGGTAAAAGAAAAGGAAAGCTAGCAGCCATTGTCTCCCACTGCTCTCGTCCAACACGTTTGAATGCTACTGAAACCAAACACGAGACGCCCACACTCCGCGTTTTTATCGCATTCGACGAGTGCGAGTGAAGACGAGGACTGCTACTAACTTTAAACCTACCCACTAATCGCTCCAACCAGAGCTCAGCGTTCACGGCATCCCCTCTCGTCTCGCCTCTTGCTTTTTAACGCAATGTGTGTGTGTGTTTTTTTAATTTTTTTTGTCTTCATCACGCTCCATCTTTTGCGTCCCGCTCCAACAGGCTCTGAAAGGGTCGTATTTTGAGCAGCAACCGCAGAATATGAAACCTAATTTAGACATCCACAAAGCGCTTTGACGACTCCTTCAACGTAGAGTCGCTTCGATCATCCACACGCTAAAAAAAAAAAAAAAAAAAAAGGTGTAGCCTTGCCTTTACGACACCCCAAAATTTCAGGTCGACGTACAGCGCACTCACGTCAGACTGACTGCCTTTTGCGAGAGGGTTGATGACAGCGCGATATAACGTGATGAACAGCCGAAGAATGCCTATCAGATTGCAGAAAGCAAAAAAAAAACACAAAGGTTTGCAATAGGGCCAAGGAAACCCCGACAACTCATTTGGCAGTCAATCACACGTACATTAGCTATTTTAATAACTCGTATAACTCGGCTATCAAGTGGCTCGTGGAAGTTGGTACCGTCGGTTCAACGTCCGTGCGCTGTACGTCCACCTTTGTTGTTGGGGTGACGTATATGTGACAATAGGTGTAAGAATATATTCTCTTCTTTTTTTAGTGTGCAGTTTCCACCATAGATGTATTGAATGTGCGCTAGAAGTTCATCTGGCGCTAGCTGATTCGGAAATGATGGTGACAGCAAGCAGTCGAAAATTGAATTCCGATAATGCATCCCTATGAGGAAAAGCAAGCCCATGTTTTTCTGCTCAGGATTATAAGGGCAAATATTACGAGATAATTCAAACGAAGTAAATGGCTCCCTACATTTCTCAATCGCGTCAGTGTAAACATTGGTCAGCTGCAATTTCATTCTTTGAAATACATGGCCTAGGCTAGTACAGAGTATAGCCGTTGGCGCTTTTATGCGGGGGGGGGGGGGGGGGGGGATTTACGTGCAAAAGGAACGAAGGGCATATGGAAGGCCGAGAGAGACGGCAAGAACTATGCAATAATACTAGACGGTTACCCCTCTCATTGTAGACGTTTAAAATAAAGTGAGGGCCAAATAATCATTCATATTCGTAAGAAACTTAATTACTGCTTCATTCTCTCTGCTCGTGCACATGTGCAAAGATGTTTGCTCTAGCGCTCATTATGTTTCAATATAGAGGAGAAGCCAGAAAACAGGTGCCCGATGAAATATACCAGGGAAAGGAAATAATAAAAAAGAACACATTTTCTAGCTCACGTACTTTATTTTTAGGTTTCTGGTGTTTTGATCCGCTCCATCGTAGATGTTGCACGATGTGGTTATTTTATTAGGGTGACAGGATTGGAATATCATCAAGACATTAGCCCCTTCGGAATGCTCGCGAACCTTGGCCACACTCTGCACTTTTTCCGATTGTTATTTCGCCTTTATTCGCTCTTTTTACTCACCTGTTGAGGAATACAGGTTTGGTCCTTATATGTAGCGAAGTTTAACAATGTTCACTGCTGAAGAAAAGTACCGAAACTAACGCCATTCCACTGTTAAAAGTAATAAAGGTGCATACTATTCGTTACGACCCAAATAACCAAAGTGATCCATGTTGTTTTCCGGCGAAGAGACAAAATGCACGCGCGTTTTACCATAGGCATGCACAGAAGCACCGCAAAAAGAAGACTGCGTGCTGCCTGCTTCCATGTGCGTCCCGGAAGTCGCGCAGACACTATGGATCAGTTGAACATCTACCGAACATTAAAATAACTCTGTACTTGCCACATGTGTACACAGTTTATGCACACGAACAACACATCCCATTCTGTGTTACTGCTGTCTTTGCCACGATACTGCAAAGAGGTGACATTCTGGTGTACAGATCTGAACAAAATGGCGACATTATACATAGTCTCTTCAGATAGGATCATGCACGCGAGCCCGGCCGTATTTTTTTTCTATAAAGTTTTCATATGTTTCTTCTTAATTAACATGTTTAAAAGATTTACTAAAAAATAATTAAAAATAAAGAGTTCTTGAAGAGAAACAATTTTGTGCGCGCCAGAATGGTATATTTGGATTTTCTGAAGCTTTTGGTTATGTCATGTATGGTGACACCTACTACGCAAACTACAAATAGCTGAAACTTAAAAAATGTTGCGCTCTTTATAGGTTCTGAGAACTATTGATTTAAGGATATACAGCATCGTTAAGATTATGTATTTTACGTCAAAAATGCGCAAACATGGCTCCTTTGACGTTTAGTCTCAAAATTTGTGAGCTGCTATCGAACACTTTTATTAGCCACAACATTAAAATGTGCATCATTCATTCTAACTAAAACGTTATTTTGAATGATATAGAAATATCATTGCATTATCCTAAATAAAATAAAATTTTATGGCGTTCCTAACTTGTTCTATATTACAACGCTAAAATAATTCAAGGGCCGATTAAAAAAAGTGATCTTCTATTTTTCTGAAATTTATGGTGATAGTTATCTACCATACTCTTGTGATTGTTAGAAAAAAACAGGTTGAATCATTTTGTTTCCTTCAAAGTTACAGCGTTGCAAATTGTACGTTCCAGGCCGCCATTTTTGCCCAATTCCATAGGCGAGATTATATTTTGATGCCATGTATTTTATGACTAGATATATTTTTGAGCTGTATTTGGGTATTGGGCTCAAGTTTAAGTATTGTACTAATTAAATAAATACACACGTTGCTTTATTTTGTGCTTATTTAACCAATAAGCCTGTATTTTTTCTTTACAATTACAAGTTCTAGGAGCTTTAGCTGAACTTCCTCCACAAAAGTGGGACGAAAACTCGCAATCGCTACTACGCGGATGATTAGATAATAATCGTGTTCCGCCACTGGTACTTTTGCGCCTACTGCACGAGCAGTAACTTTGGTGCGCCCCCGAGTTTCCCATGAACTTCGAGTCGTTCTAAAATTGAGTGATATTGCCACGCGCTCGCTCAGCGCTGCGTGTGGCAATATCAGTCAGAGACCAGGTAGATCCATTCCGATCTGCTGGAACGGTGCGGTCGGGGGAGCAATCGGCTGCAGGAGACCTGCCGGCTTCGTCGGCGGTTTCTTGCGTCGCTGGCACTCGTGGCACGATCGTGTGTAGACGTGAAAGGTATTACTGGCCCAAGCTTCCGGAGACCGTTCACCTCTACACACGATCGTGCCACGAGTGCCAGCGATGCAAGAAACCGCCGACGAAGCCGGCAGGTCTCCTGCAGCCGATTGCTCCATGACCGCACCGTTCCAGCAGATCGGAATGGATCTACTTGGTCCTTTCCCACCATTGACGCAAGAAAACAGATGGATAATCGTCGCCGCAGATTATCTCACGCGGTACGCCGAAACGAAAGCCCTTCCTTCAGGGACTGCTGTGGAAGTCACCAAGTTTTTCATCGAGTCCATCGTCCTCCGGCACGGCGCTCCCGAAGTTCTGATCTCAGACCGACGATCATCATTCATGCGCCAGCTGACGCAAGAAATCCTTCGTCTCAGCCACACCAGCCATCGTCGCACCACTGCGTACCACCCTCAGACCAACGGGCTGAAGGAGAGACTTAACAAGACCATCGCCGACATGGTCTCCATGTACGTCGACGTGGAGCACAAGACATGAGACGAGGTGTTGCCGTGCGTCACATTTGCCTACAACACAGCCGTACAAGAGACCACTGGGGTAACACCCTTTCAACTGGTGCATGGTCGCAAGGTAACGACAACGCTGGACGCGATGTTACCCCACGTCGCTTCCGTCGTCGACGGAAGCGACGACGCCCAGGTGGTTGCCCAAAGGGCAGAAGAATTCCGTCAGTTCGCCAGACTTCGGATTAAAGCCCAACAACGTGTTGACACTGGCCGCTACAACCTTCGTCGTCGGGACGTCCACTTCCAGCCCGGAGACAGGGTGTGGGTGTGGACACCGATTTGCCGCCGTGGTCTCAGCGAGAAACTCATGAAGCGCTACTTTGGACCCTACAAAGTGCTTCGTCGACGTCGGGGATCTGAACTATGAGGTGATGCCCGACGGAACACGGACTTCATCACGCCGCCCTCCACGACCGGAAGTCGTCCACGTCGTGCGCCTCAAGCCGTACTACGATCGATAGGACTGTGAATTGTGTTTTGTAATACGCTTGATAGGATTGTGTCGTACAAGTCTACGTAGTTTGCCATTATTTTTGTTTGTATTGCTGTTTTGTTTCCCAGCACGTCGCATCGAGACGATGCGCTTTTAAAGGTGGAGTAATGCCACGCGCATCGCTGAGCGAGCGCGTGCGTGGCCGAATGGTTACCGTGCTTGACTGTCGCGCGAAAGGTCTAGGTTCGATTCCAGTTAGCGGACTGACCTTTTATTTATTCTTTCAACTTGGCGTTCTCGTAAGTTCGAGAACATTCTCGTCTGATCGAGTTCCGAATGTTCTACGCGCCGAATGTTCTAGGCTGAATGTTCCAGAGACACACGCGGGGTACAAAAGGTGCTCCGCGTGGCGAGCCGGAGTCAGTCTCGCCCCAGCGATCGATCCTGCTGTTACGCCGCTATCGACGCCCGCGACGCTCAATTGTTTTCTTCTGTTTCCTTTTTGTTTTGGGCACAAGTTCGCCCCATTAAACGTTTAGTTTATTTCAGTTTTCGTCGCCTCATCAATTGTCATTCGTGAGAATATAATGGTTTTCGATTATGCTTAAGATGTTTCTAATTGAAACCACATGAATATTTTTTACAAATTGAAAAGTTGATTAAGAAAGTTTAGCTAATTATCTGACTTATCACAAAGATTGGCCAGCCACATAGTGTGCCCCAGGTCACAGAACTCACCTGCACAAACCGTATTAATGCACCGTTTACGAAAGTTTAATAATAAATCTGCTCGAATTAAAATGGAACGCCCGGTATATATATATATATATATATATATAGACAGAGAGAGAGAGAGAGAAGAGAGAGAATTAAACGCGGGAATACTACGCTTTGATTGTAAATCACAAGAGTGACAAAAGTTACGCACGGTCGGAGCAGCATAATGCGTGACCTGCGTAAAACAGCATCACGAGTGTACACGCATTTTTTATACTTCCTTCTTTATTTTTATTGCAAAATTTTCGTCTCCACTCTCGTGAGCGGAATCCAGTTATATGTCCCTTGTTTTAGCTTGACGGTCAAGAATCTGCACCATGATTTTATGGATCGCGTTGATGTCGCAGTACGCGCTCACCTCCTCCTCTCCACCAGTTTCTTCCCGTATAGACCCTGACAAGATGGGAACGGCAGAGAGGTCTTTCTTTTGCCGCACCTCCAGCGTAAGCTTTCAACCTTCGGTAACACTTCTGAGTCTCGTGAACATCGAACGTTCAAGCGAAGCCAAATCTCGACTAAAGGCAATGAACAGGTGCTGGAGGTCGGGCTTCCCAGAAAGATGTCCTGCCGCTAACAGTCTGTCAGTAACCAATGCGGAGAGCAGGTCGTCTGCTTCTTGTGCAGGAGTTGCGGTGACGTCAGAACGACGCCGAGCTCTGATTGGCTCTGATCGAAAAGGATAGTGGGTAGACCTCAATGCTAGATTCCTTGAGGTGAGGGTTATAAAAGTTACTTACCTAAGACACAGTTACAGTTACTCATACGAAAAGGCACCTGGGTGCGTACCTACGTACTCGCTTAAACAAATACTTAGGTACAGGTACAGTTACTTTAAAGATACTTACTTTATTTTCCCCGAGTTCGTGAGCATATATTGGAAGTAAAGCTTTTTGTACTAAGGATAAACGCAAAAACAAGTTCGATAAAAGTTGTTTTATAGGTGTCAATGCGAGAAATAAGGAAAACAACATTCACATGAGCCGGTGCTGACGTCGACGAGCTGAGAATATACGTCGGCCGCATAAAGAAACGCATGAGTCGAGAGCAGATGAACCTAACCTTTGCGACATCGAGCGCAAGGCTTCAAGCTTCCTCGTTTGTTTTTTTCTTCTTTCGCAAGTTTAAACAAAAATAAGCTTTTTTTTTCGTTCGAAGCTTTCTCAGTTTTGATAACCACCAAATTTGAGTCCGATTTATTGAGTGGAAACTGTATTATATCCGCGATGTTACATTTCTTTATGGTTGTAATTATAATTCATTTTCAATTATATTTTATATTGTATTTATGGCAAAAGGGAGCTACCATGAGGACAAGATACAGGCCAGAGAAACTGTGCACATCTTTCAAGTTATCGCTTCTCTTGTATAGCTGTCAGAGGAGCTTGAAACGCGCAATGAAGTCGATTTCGGTTTGAGATGAAGGAAGCAGGTCGCTATTGTCCCTAAACGTAGTTCCGAAGCGATTGGATAAATTGGTTTCGCTTGAACGGCATCGCTAATCTACCGTCGCTATCGCTAATCCACGGGGCTTCGTTCGCTAAAACGTCGTTCGATCAAGTCAGTGCCTCCCAGGTCGTACCCAACTCAACGTTTATCACGGCACATGGTAGTGTGTTATTACTTCAACATTTATAGTTTCTATCATTTTGATGAAGTGAATAAAAAAGTACGTGTAAAAAGTAACTTCACTTACTTACAAGTTACTGGAAAATGTACCTAAGACACAAATACAGATACCGAGATATACGTAGAAGTACCTATGTTTGTACCTCAGGTAAAACATAAGTACCTAGCTCTCAGGCGCTCGTTCCCGTGTTTCGCGGCGTCGCCGTCGGCGTAACCGCGTGCGTTGCATTATGGGATGTCACAGACCGATACATCAATTCAATTTCGCGATAAAGTTTTAAGTCAGCCATTAAGAGCTCGGCGTTCTGATATTATCGCAACACCTGTGCAAAACCAGAAAACTTGCGCTCCGTATAGTTCTCTTCTCGGATGGCAAAGCGTGGTTTCTCTACGCCAAGATTCATTGAAAAAATCCTTCTGCAAAAGTACGCAGTGTATGCCTAATATCTTTTTCACCGCGCCAGATAAGTATTCATAAAAAGCGGGGGTGATGGTTGTAGCAATATTGATTACCTTTTCTAGAGTAAGTAAAGTAAAACAAAACTCATGTGCAAAAGAGTGGAAGGGAAAGACGTCCAAATAAATTCCTCACATGAATCGTGATACTGTTCCAGCACAGAATAGTAATTCAATCACCTTTTATTCATTGAAACTCTACCGGGAATGAATTGTACAGTTTGAAGATTCCTGTTAGAAATCAATTTTTGCGGCTTTTCTAAATGGTTCAAATAATTTCACAGCAGTAAAAGAAGCGAGCCTACTTTGGCTCAACCAGAAGGAACAGGTGGAGTCTGTCTTGTTCAACAAACCCATCCCTTGCAATATTATCCAGGGAATACGGCATCAAACATGGAAAGATCTCGTTTGCAATCCTGTGCGGCCTTTGGAACGCGGGTTCACTTCCTTTTCGACTCGCATCTGTCCTCCCATAATAGCTCTTTGCTCTGTCCGTGTTGTGAATGACACCGACCATGAATTTCTTTCTAAACGGCCACTCGAGCCTTCTATCGTAGTCCCCGGGATAGATCCTCAGCCCAGAGCTGAAATAAACGGTATCTCCGTACCTTCTGAAAATGATCACGATTGACACCTTGTAGCCAAACACATACTGCCGGGGGCTTTCAGCTAACCCAACCCCTTCCTTCTCGGTTTTTTGCTTCAGGGCTGCCCATCCCTCAAAGTGCCAGTGGAATCCCTTTGCTTCACGAACCCTCCGTCCCTCTTGACGCATGCTCCCTGTGGCGTTCAACGGACGTGAGACGCATGCAGCCAAGTTTTCAGCCTGGTATCCCATTATTACTTCACTGGGGACGCCTGCCACTGCACTCAGCCCGACCTCTGGAAAAACAGGACCTTCAATATACAGTCTGGCTAAGTGTTCAAGAAGTGTTGCGCACTGAGCTTCCAGTTGTTGATTGGACCTTTGGTCAGCAGCCCTAACGTCCTCCCGGCACTGGTTAACGCATGCGCGAAGCCAGGACAGGCCTTCAGCCTGAGCTTCAATCTGCTCGCTGGACTTCCTTCCTGCTGCCCTGACGTCCTCCAGGCATTGGTTGAGGCTGGACTGCAGGCAGGATAGGTCTACAGATTGAGCATTCAGCTGTTCTTCGGACCTTTTTTCAGCGGCCCTGACGTCCTCCCGGCACTGGTTGAGGCTGGTGTTCAGACAGGACAGGTCTTCAGAGAGTTTGCCCAAGGCTTCTTTGAGTTCGTTACTCGTTTGCTCGATTCGGTCGTAACCCTGGGTGGCATGATCTGTGTCCACTATCGGTCTAGCGGTGGGCGCGCGGCAACCATTTTTGCAATGTCCCACAATCTCGCTCCTCAGCACGGCCAGCTGACACCTAGGGCAGGACACCACGTGGAAAGTGCACTCGGTGTGGTGCTTCAGGAGACTGTGAACAGGACCTATGAAGCTGCAGCCGTTGTGCTTGTTCCAGCAAGCCACCTTGAGAAAAAAAAGAACGGCGAAAGTACCAGTGAGTTCATTTCTGTCAAGAAAAAACCAAACAAAACCAAACAACCAAACAAACAAGAGAGGAACATATTAATTAGTAGGATGTAGTTCTAAAGAGCCTAAGATAAAACTGTACCGACCCTGTCGTTTTGATATTTAATTTTTGTTTTGTTTTATCTTAAGCGAAATCTTTTACTTTTATATCACGTCAAGAAAGTCTTCTCGTGTAATGTTCATATATTACGCTTGTTGTGTAATTTTTATTATTTCGCTTCCAATAGACCTCCCATTTAAGGCAGAACGTTTATTTTCCCGTTCCTAGTTCTGCGAAGTCGTTTGGTTAATGCAGCTATTTCAGCATGTTGACGCAGGCTGGGCTCACGGTATTGTTCCTGCAAGGTTATTCATAAAGGACGTAAGATATTCAAGATATCAGGGTTTGAACAGTAAAAAAATGTGCACATGGTTATATATGGGGTGACATGGTCTTTCTAATATTTGAACAAGGCAACGAGCAGGACAGAAAGCTAAGCTGCAACAACAGGTTGGACCTTTTTTTTTTTTCGGAGAACATCCCTTTCAAATATTACGGCCATTTGAGAAATAAAATTCAGCAAATTAATTTTCCTGCATTTGCTTTTTTTTTTTGCTAACCAATATCGTTTTTTTTTTTTGTTCAGGAGCAAGGAAATACTGCCTTTCTGGAATACGTCTTCAACCATTATGTTTACAGCGTCCGCAAAAGTGGATCCTTCGTTTACAGCTAATAAAATCAAAATTGTGTTGTGTATATATGTAGACAACGCAAAGTGAGCAGCTCCAACGGGAGTCAGTGTTTCCGTTGTAAATAAGAAATTTTGCCAAGTGTTTTCAGTGTCCCTGCTACAGTAAAATTTAAAGTG
Organism: Ixodes ricinus; assembly: GCA_037355805.1. Taxonomy (NCBI): domain Eukaryota; kingdom Metazoa; phylum Arthropoda; class Arachnida; order Ixodida; family Ixodidae; genus Ixodes; species Ixodes ricinus. The sequence goes on from JAZHYW010015179.1 coordinate 34,007, forward strand.
TCCCATGAAGTAGTGATTACAACAGCGAATGCCTGTACGATGCTCCTCTAAATCGAAGCGTGCCAAAGTGGGGACTAAAGCCATGATCCCTGGGTTCTTCATCGCGAGATTTCACACTACGTGAAACGAACTGCGGTGCGCCTAAACACTCAGCCCCCAATCTGCCACCTCCATTCACAGAAGTGTCATGCAGCAGACGCCTGATATTGGAGATCGCTCCCTGGCTTGACAGTTTACGGAGGCAACGGTAGCCAAGAGTTGGGACGCCGCGACGACAGCGAAACTCGCGTTCTATCGTGCTTCCAGCCGGAACTTCTACAAGCCGGCAGGATCGCGAATTCCGACAGCATGACACTCCTACTTTGGCGACGTAATCTGTGGCCACTTCGCGACCACTTTTGATGCTGGGGTTGTGTAGGGGCTAAATGCACCATTCGGACAGGCGCTCCAGGCATCATACAGTTACATATGATTCACGCAGCAAATAGCATTCACCCGGCGCTTTCCGATGTAGCCATGTGGAAGATCGATTCGGCCGAAGTCATCGTCGCCGAAGGACTCCTCGTCGAGGGGACAGGTGCTCCTTGCCGAGCGCACTGTTCGTGGCACTCGGAGCAGATCGTGTGGCCACAGGGCAGCCTGGAAGCTTTCAGGGACACCAGTCCACAGAGGGCGCATGCGCTCTGCTCGATGGAGGGCTCCTGGAAGAGGACGGGCCTCCAGTCAAGAGCGTCCGAGAATCCCACCATGCAGAGGGACCTCATCTTCGATGCGCCAGCGTCGAGTCCGGCCTCAAGTCTCGTTTTGTCACGTTGGGGTCAACCTGCGAGAAGGAAACGCCCTCGATTATAAGGGGTACATACAGTGGATCTTGTGCTGTAAAACAAGCCCGAAAAATTGCCGTCTGCGCATAAAACCCTCAAACTTTCACCGAATAAAGGAGGTAAGTTCTACCTTGCAAAATATTCGGGCGTTCTTTTGATGTAAAAAAAAATTAGACCAACAAACTTTCTAATGTCAACGACGCACGTGTTCGCATACGACCGCGTCAGCAAACATGTCTCCTGGCTGCTCCCGAAAGGAGCAGCAAACAGACAACGCACTTTGTTGTAAGCACACTGCATCTCACGGGAAATGGTGCCACAAGCTACGCTCTTCGCCGATTCCGTCACCTGCAAAGACAACCGTCGTTGACTTTGGCAAGTTTGTCGTTTCTATTTTTTACAAAAAGAAAACTATGACTTGTAATCTTACAAGGAAAAATTTATCTCCCCGATCCAATTCGGTGAAAGTGTGAGCTTACTATGTGCAGACACCGATTTTTCCGATTGGTTATGCAGCGTAGCATCCACGGTACACTTAAACCAAATGGTCGTAAAATATCTCTAGGGGTTCTTCGGCTCGTCCGTAGTTTGCACCTTTAAGGCTGGTTCACACTGCCCCATTTTCCTAAGTTAAGTTACGTTACGAAATATTACGTTGAAGTCACCGGGACCGCTGTGCTTGATATTTGGCGAGGCTACCAGTTAAAAGAGAAAGCTTGACACGCGATATTCGAGACACGAATGTTTCGGTCACTTATACGTAACGTAACTCAACGTAAGAAAATTGGGCAGTCGGTTTGAGCCTTCAAAGTCATCTTATGTACCCCGTATAAAAGGTATTCAAGAGAAGCCTATAAAAGGTTATTCTAAGTTCCTCTTTGTTACGAAGAAGCTCTTCATTTCCCAATTGTCATTCTAGTGCGCCAGGGGACGATAGTGCATGAGGCGAAACCGTTCTTTACGAGCTGAAAGAGTTCTCAGGTCGTCGAAAAACCTTTCAAGGCGGATATCTCTTTTAGAGAATACCACCCTATATAACAACATAACTTGTGGTTTTCTCAGACACAAAAAAACAAACGAACAGTTATTAGAAAGTTTTTTTTTCTAAAGGAATAGCATTAGAACCTGATTTTCGTAACGTTTCATACAGTAATTAGGCTCAAAACAAATTACCGTTGAAAAGCATAGGTGCCTCTAGATCGAAATTGTTTTGAATAAGTAGTCGTGCCTGCGTTCAACTCAAATAAAATGGCACTTCCTCGACCAGGATATTACGTTTTGTCATAACATAGCTTAAAAAGATTACCTAGAGTTACTTGGCTTTTGATTCAAACCCTAAACAGACGATCAAAGTTAGCGCTAGAAATGCTTCAATAGAAAATACTATTCAAAACTAGGTTGTTTTATGCTAAAATCAAGAGTAGGATTTTTCTGGAAGTTTGTTTTTAGAGCGCAGCTCTTAGGCGCCCGTTTCCGGCTTGAGCGGCGTCGCCGTCGCCGTCGGCGTCGGCGTAACCGCAAGGTCACGTGACCCCTCAAGGTCACGTGACCCCTCAAGGTCACGTGACCCTCAGGTCACGTGACCCTCCGGTCACGTGATCTCCTCCAGGTCACGTGGCCCCCGGTCACGTGACCCCCATGTCACGTGACCACCCCGAGGTCACGTAACCCCCTCCCCCTATGTCACGTCAACCCCCCCAGAGGTCACGTGACCCCCCCCGCCCCCCCCCCCGCGCCTTCCCCCTCCTCAAGAGCTGCGCTCTAATTCGGCGTTACAGGGAGTTGTAAACGGCTTTCATTTTTAATAAATAAAAACTGTGATCGAACGTGGTGTTTCTTAAATTCTTCATTACATTCTTTATTACACCATGTCGAGGAATAATCAAAACCGACTAATTTTGATTTGTATGGAAGGCGGAGCACGATGTTTTGACGAAACACATAAAGTGGTTCCTTCCACAGGCTCCATTTGTAATTTCTTCTTGCCATCACAAATACTCGAATATAAACATAATATACACTTTTTGCGGATACGTCACTAGCAGACATGCTCTGCAATAACAAATTGACATTTGAACGCTCCAACTGTCTAAGTCTCACGTATACCTCATTCAATGTGCTTTAGTATTAACGCTGATTTCCGTCTACCCTTACGCGTATCCCGTAGGCAGATCCTGAAAATACGTCAAAACCTGTTGGAATGTCAACTGGATAAGTTGTGCTGATAACGATGGCATGCTGTTCGGCTGCAAACACAGGCACCAGACGATAGTCTACAGAGTAAGGAAAGGAACTCAGTGACACACGACGAAAAAATTGAAACGCATTCGCCAAGGTGCGGAGGGGCGAGCGGAGCGAGAAGCTGAAGCTAGAGTTGAAAGACACCTCTCGGTTTCCGCACCACGTGATTCGATGATGACAGCGCCCATGCGACAGCGGCGGGAAAAGTGTATATTAGGAAGACTTAATTAGCTATGCATCAGAGCAACGATTCTTCAGCAATCTTGGTTCTTTAAATAATTGTTGCCAGTTGTCTAAAGCTTTACCTGAAATCGCAACGAATGCTTTACGTCCATTTCTGGAGCTTCCTGAAGCAAGGGACACAAGGGTGATGAAAACAGGCGACGCGCGGCAGCGTGTACCAGTATCCATAGCAGGGGAGGGGGGGGGTACGTGCGCCTGTTTCTTATGCATTCCCTTCCCCCTTTACGGCGCTCCGTGGTGGCGACCATGATGAAGACTGAAACCAATGTTGTTATAACTTTTAAAGTTAGAGTTAACCAGAATGTGTAGCCACATGCGCGTCTTTTTAATGGCGACCACTGCCTTCCGCAGCCCGGCGAGTGTTTGTTTTTTGTTGTTTTGGTTCTGTTTGGACCGAGAGAGCGCTGGACAACACTGGCAACAGCGTATTTTAAATTTCCCGCCCTTCTTTTGGTTGCGCAGAATGTGCGATGTTCTCGCTTTCCTCGCTTTGCGTGCTCATGTGTTGAAAACGTGCTGAAACTGTTCGTGATTTGGCTGAAAGACGGAAGACTATTTGAAACCATAGGAAGTGCTCTAACGGCTACAAGAGCCCGTTGATCCACTCAAAAGCAGAATTACAAGCCATGATTCGTTCTCCGTTGACAGCAGTGCGTAGGCTTCGTCAACTCGCGTAGTGGTGCAGTGTTTCACTCTGTTTGCTGCAACATTGCGATACAGTCATACGACGAAGAGCTGGAATGTTCACAATGAGTGGTGTGGCACTGAGCGACAGAAATGCCGCGTTTCAGTTGTTGAGGTCCAAACCGTTCATACCAATCTTTGTCAGCTGACGGCTCCTCGACTGCGCGAAAGTAAATCTTTTTCTTTAGTTTGGTTTCACTAAAGTTGACCCATGCTTATGTTATTGTGTTTTGTTAATCTGACCATGCACACGCTTGGATGATTTTCTATCTATTAATCTTAAAGGCAATTTTTCTTTCCTTGGCTTGAAACTGGCCAGAAATAAGTTTCTCGGTGAGAAATAAAGCATTTTAGAAGTACTACACTATTGATTACAATTTGATCAACATATGCTGTATTTATTTTTACATCTCCAAACTTTGCATTCTCGATCCCTCTCTGGCACTGTCTAGGGATCAAAGGTGCATTTCTTGTACAACATGAAAGTGTATAGGCAAATTATTGGGACATCAAGCAAATGAGGTCTATGTTTTATTCAGTGACCTCAGGTGAAGTGAAAGCTGGACGTCTTCAGAGAAACCTGACGGATGCTTGCTGTGTTTTGAGACCTCTGTGTTCCTCGTCCTTCTGTTTGCTTTTCCCTGATTGTGGGTCTTCATTGTAGGCCTAAAGTGTCACCCTTGGGTGAAAGCGAGCCTGAGATTCAGGTAAAATATGCATTTTGAATCAAGAACTGAAGATACACTGTCAAAGCGAGTATGCAAACAAGCTGATTGAGAACAGACATTACAACCCTGGCCTGAAGGAAAGGGAGGGATAGCACAAACAAAACTCTGAACACAGCTTTGAAGCTTTGAATTTGTGATGTCCCTCCATCTGCTCCAGTGTTACAACGCCAGACACTCATAGTTAATGCACGGGATGACTAATATTAAGATGATCATTTCATTTTATTCACTCGCTCAACATCATGTACTCACACAACACCTTTGATTGTCAATTGCGGAGAAGACATCTTTGATGGTTAGCTCAGAAATTAGTAACAGATGGCAAGACACTCCATATAACAGTAACAGATGGCAAGACAAGATGGTACTCCAAATATTAATAAAGGACAACAATAAACCCCCACTAAATTTTTTTGACAGACAGCAGTAGTTCCAGGATTGAAACTAATCAGAATTTTAACGAGTAATAAAATCACAATTCCTGGAGGGTTACAGTAGTATACACGATACATGAAACAAATCATCAGAATAAAACATGTTCTCTCTATACCCGTTTTCACCTCAAGAACACAGTAAGTTTTGCGCATTGTTCATACGCCGCGCGAAATAGTTCTCGCCAGATTTGGTTGTCGGAGGCACAGGCGACGCTTTTGGCGTTTGAAACGTGTACTCCTTGATAAGATAACGTGTATCCACTCCAAAATGCTACTAAATACATCCTGGGTCTCCGCCTAAACGTGAAAATTAGTAATCATCCGCGAGAAGCCGGACTTTTTTTCCTACGGTTCTTGAGGTGAAAACAGGTATAGGTTGTGAGCCATCTGTGCGTCAACTAACAAGCAACTTCTCCTAAACAGGCACACTTAATCATCAAAGTGTGGTTCACGCATCAGACAGTCATGTCTCGTTATATGGACCCCGTTAATATGGATACCCCGCTGTATGGAAACCATTTTCAGAGAGAAACTGGGAAAACACATGCACTCTTGTCTCGTTATTACGGACAGTTCCTGGCTACGCCACTGGCTCGAGCAGACAATAAGCAGCATTACACCAGAAAAAAAAATACATTACGGCTAAACAAAGAGAGAGAAGCGTTATGAAGTGACCGTTTTTAGTTTTGCCAAATAACTCCTACATTCAACTTTCCATCATCACTGAACGCCGAACAGGAATCCGCTTTCGTTTCTGTTTATTAACTTCTACAAAAAAAATTATTGAAATATCAAGTTTTTCTTTCTCTCCAACTCGCCGTAAAACAAGAAGCGGCGTCATTTTGACAATCGTGACGTGCTCTGTCACCGGAACCGGAACTTCTCTCGGCAGAAGGAGAATGAGAGCATTAGCGGCGAGCTGTCGGTGTGCTGGTAGGTTTTACCACTGGGTTTTACTGCGCTCATGGCGCCGATGCCACCGACATATTTTCTGAGTCGGGGCCTCTCATCACCGCGATAGCAATGGACACATCGCAGCTGTGAGAGGTTCAATAGACATCTTCTAAAACAAGAAGCGCCTCACCGCGGCGAACTCCACGCAAAGCATGCAGGGAACTAGTTGGCCATAGAGTTTAGGTTTCGATCTTTGGACATGTGCAGCGGTTAGGCCGTGTGTGGAGTCGTTGGCGTCGTCGCGCCGCCTCGGTACGGTTCCTCATCGCATCGCATAAATACTAATGTATGTGCATGTACGCGTTTTCAGCACGCGCAGATCAGAATCTGTTCCCGTGACGGACATCAAAAAGTGGAAGGAAAGCTGGACTACATTCTTATTGTGTGTTGTGCCGATGTGCTGAGAATCACGACTTTGGGATGCATGCGAAACACTGCAGATGGTTGCTTAGCACCACCTGCCTTGTTCTTTTATTTCTTTTTTTAAATTTATCTTTAGGTCTGCTACGTTTGAAAGGGTCGTGAGTCGCTATAAGCCGCCCACTCCAGACTATTGAAATCATGCAGCCTACAGTAAACTGGACGCGTACAACTGCAATCCGCGTGAGAGTGGCGTTCTTTTATTTTATTTTAAATTTTTATTTTACTTACTTGCCGATCGCGTTCGTACTTAGTGTCACTAGAGAGTTTTAGTAGGTCGTGTTCTCAGGCAACGCTATGTGTAAGAGCTCGCGCTGTCGCGGGAGGTCGCGCTGCCACTTTGAAGCATGCTCTGAAACGCGCCCGGAGCGATAGCGGGCCTCTGAAAACGATCGACTAAAACTCACTATTTTAACATGGTCTAAGCGCAAAAGCTACAAGCGCGAGTGGATAGCATTGACAGGAGGCCCAGCTGTTGAAGCGCTCGCGCAGCAGACGCTACGTTCAACTCGAGGAGCTCGCGCCCGTAGCCTTTGCGCTTATCGCCGTTAAGATGACACGAAGTAAAAACTAGCAATGCATAATGAGAAGTTTTAGTAGATCGTGTTTTCAGGCAATGCTATGTGAAGCGGGAGCTTGCGCTGCCACTTCGAAGCATGCTCTGAAGCGCGGTCCCGGAGCGATAGGGGCCTCTGAAAACGATCTGAAATGCAACAGGAAACGCGATTGTGTGCGCACCATCCTATCAATGTCGGCTGTTCGCACACTGCTTGGGAGATCAAAAGCGGCCGCTACAGTGTCAACCTAAGTTTTACAGAGAATCTCCGCTGCATCTTGAAAGATAATTTCGTCAGACAAAAACACTTTGGCCCAAATGTACATTGCTGCCTTGTACGCGTAGAAAACGCCAAAAGCGCTGATCTTCATGTGAAATGTATATTTCAATCGGTTTCGGGACAGATATTGTTGTTTGAATTCAGTTTTGAAACCAGTGAAACGCCGTTACCCCGGTAGTCACATCATTTATAAAGCACAACTTGGTATTGAGCACTGCTTACTGCATCAGGATGCGATACAATCGGCAGGTTGTGCATGGTTCGCCGTCAGCGCCGCACGGGTCGATGCGTTGACCCAAACCATAGCCTCCTCTGTACGCAGAGTTCGACGACGGAGCCATAGAGAGCCCGGTCGCAGATTTGGAGCGCGAGGATCTGGTAGCACAGAGCATTTTAGGGGAACCTGGTCGTCAGCGCACATCTTTTGCAGCGGCGAGGACCCGAAACATGGTTTTCAAACCCGACGAGAAAAGAAGCGGTAGCGCGAGGAACGCGAGGAGCACGAGCGGACATTCCATCGCTCAGGGAGAAGCGTGGTCCGACGTCTCGCCGCAGAGGGGCGCCCGTCATGTGGCTCTCCTCTCATCCGTTGTTTGCCGCTCTACCGTTTCAATTTGGGCGGCCACTTCTCGTGGCAATCTGCCAGGCTGTGTCAGTATAGAGAAGGCTATGCCCAAACCAAAACCATACGGTCCGCCACTTCGCCCGCTCCTGCTCAACTAGTTCCCAACAAGCAACGCTCGCGCGGTGTTGCCAGTGTTGCACACGGCGATTTTCGGAAGAAGTCTATTACATATGTTGGGTTACAGCGACAGCATGGGACAGGTCCCCTACGCCGGTACGCCTGTTGTAAAGTGCTGCGACTCTTCCGATGAAGACTCCAGTTCCTCGTGGAAATCGGACGTCCAGGAGTGGCGACTCCAATGTACGGAATTTTCAAGCATACACGGATGACCTTAGACATGGGGCCCCTCGTACCGATGAGCCTGCACCAAGTGCTTCGATGTGGTTCCTCGAGTGGCAAGCGGTGATACTGCAGCCGTTCCTTTTTAAGCTCCGGACTGCACAAACTGTAATTCGGGGCTCTTGCAACGAGCCCGTGAGCTACGACTTCGTCCGCTGTGACCAGAGCGACCGGAACAACCACTCTGCGCCTCGCGTGAATAACACTCCTGCAACCACTGCAAGAACCGCAGCAGATCGTCAGCAAGACAGCCGCTTCTCCGACGCCTTCAGCCATTTCCGCGGTATCGCTAAAAAGAAAGGGACGCGCTGTCACTCACTGGCGTAGCAGAAAATGCACTAACTTTTCTATCGGCTTAAGCTTTATTAACTTTTATTTTGTCAGGATACGCTCGCAGGGCAGAGTGGATAAAAAAAAGAAAAGAAAAAGATGCAGTAAGCCGTCTTGGACGAGCACGACTTCAATGATGGTACAAATCTCACCGTCTTTTCGACGATAGCAAAAGACGATGTAATCTTATCAGAGATATAGGAACGTAGAAATATGAGTTCGTGATTGCATAGACGTTCCGACGTTACGATCGTTCAGGAATGATAACACTAATCACTTTTCTCGGGTGATGAAAGCGCGTCAAAATTCGAATTCTTCATATACGCCTTTAAATACAGTACGCACTAGTAATACCTTGAACTTGAGCACACGCATGGAATGCGTAAAATAAGAAACCCGTGCGATGTTCGAGGACACAAATGCCAAGAAAGCACCACTGTAGTCGAGGTAAACAAAGACGACGGCACGAGCGTTTCTGCTGTCTTGAGGGTGCCGCTACAACATTACCGCACGAGGTGATGGATCTTCCCTTCTGGGACGTGCTGGGTTATCATCTCGACACACGACGAAAATTCAGTCAAGGATAGCGCTCTACGCGTAACGATGAGCTACCACCGCGCCGACCACGTCAACGATCACCACCGACGCATGTTCAGCGGGCAGTTTTGCTTAAACAGCAGGGACTTAGGTCCTGCGAGACTCAACTTTGTGATTTTATTCATGACCTGCACACTAACCTTGAATGTCATACTCAGACTAATTCGTCGATCACGACGAGCCGATTCGTCGATCACACGAATGTCATTCGTTGTAAATGGCACTCGAGTTGCCCGTGTGGCACGGGTATTAATCAACAAAATGTGGATCAGCATAGGCGCCGACTACGGGGGGGGGGGGGGGAAGCCAATGCCATCGCCTCCGCGTGTGCCTGATTAATTTCATCTGCGCGCCCTGGTGCCTGCACATATCGATAGCTGGCGCCCAGCGGATAAATAAAAAATTATCTGTGCACCCTGGTGCCGGCACGTATCGATAGCTGGTGCCCAGTGGATAAATAGTGTTAAACACCCAAAATGTCGAAACTGTGTTTTGTCAGATAAGATTAACTAATGGAAAATGCTTAGCCGTTGGTTCTTTTTATCAGCCACCATGTTCAACGTCTAATGCTATCAGGTGTCTTCCAAATGCGATTGAAACGATCTCGTGCAATCACATTATTATTATTGGAGGCGATTTCAACTTGCCAGCTATTGCATGAAATATTGCGAACTACAGGAGGACAGTTGGTGGTGAATTGTATACGGAGTTTTTTTAGCTTGTTGGACGTTTTTTCACTAGAACAATATGTTACTGAACAGACACGAAATGATGATACGGGCCATATCTTGGATCTTCTGCTCTGAAACACTTCTGGGATTGTCGAAAATACTCATACCGTTCCAGGTATTAGCGACCATAGAGCTATAGTGTCTGAAGTAAACTTAAGTTGTTTGAGCAAAAGCAAATCATGTGAAAGAAGGGTGTTTTTCTATGACCGAGCTGATTATTTAAAAATGAACTCTGCGCTGGAATCTTATCTTCCGGTTTTTGAAACTTTGTCCGAGTCTTTAAATGTCAATGAGTTATGGATTAAACTAAAACAAAAAATCTTTAGTATGCGCGACGAGTGTGTCCCATCGCGCATGCTAACACCAAAACCAGCACGTGACAAGCCGTGGTTTACGCGAGAATTTCGTGGCTTACTCAACAAGAAAAGCCGAGCTTATGTCAAAGACCATAAAACCCGGCTTTCGACTGGCCCTGCTAAACTGAAAGAATTGGCTGGAGTAGTACGGGACAGGTTGGAACGGGCTAAAGCGGCGTTTTTCCTTAAAGCAGAAGATAACTTTAGGAGTTTCTAAAAAGAATTTGGAAATATGTCCGAGCAAACGACAAAACATAATTCTTCCGTCCCGACCCTCAAACATAACGATGCTCTCGTCGACAGTGATAACGAAAAAGCCGAGCATTTTAATTTATATTTTCGGTCAGTTTTTACTAGGGGTGTGCGAATAGTGATTTCTGAAACCGAATCGAATACGAATCGAATAATTGTGGCACCGAATCGAATACGAATACGAGTCGAATCATTTTAGAATAGTTTCTGAATAGTAAGTAGACAGCAAATAAAAGAAGAGCACAGAGATTATAAAACTATTTTTATTGTTCTAAAAGGTTTCTCAAAATTATTGTAAAAACGTGACTAGACGATAATGACTAGAGTTCAACAATATAAAATTAAATAGAGACAAAAGCTACGAAAATATTAGAATGCAAAACATAATATCACGGTTCACGCGGATGCTGAACATAAAATCACAGCTCGCTTTAGCCTGGCACATCCTGGAGCATTGTACTTAGTAGGAACTCCACATTCTCTTTTTATTCCTTGTTGTAGCAGATGTTCTTGAATAGAGGATCAAGGAAGGTGGCAAGGGCGTGATGTGCCTGTGTGCTTACGTCCAGGAACCTTGTTTTCACTGATATGAAAAAATTCTGAGAAAACGCATTGTCTTGTTCCACTTGCGCCCTCAAAAAGCAACGTCTTCACACAGTGAACAAGTGGAACAACCATGGAAAGTGTTGGGAAAGACTCGACACAAGCAGCTGTTGTGGCTACTTCAATTGGTTGCATGGGAGCGCCAGAAGAACTTTAACACTCTACTGCACTTTCTCTTCGAACAACTTCCCGCTTCTACAGAGCGGCGGTACCGTTGCAACCAGTTCTCAAACGTCTCCACGACGCGCTTTTCGAAAGCGTGCACGAGAAGTCTCGCGCGAAAGCGGTACCTAAAGGCTGAACCGCATGTAAGCGATTTAGCGAGTGACGAGACGAGCAACAGCGACGGGAGTCAGCAGCGAGCGACGGAGATTTCTCACTGTCGCTCGTAGCGTCGATCGGTGTTTGGATTTCTAGAAAATGCCTCATCGCCTTGGTCGCTTGCTCACGCCACTTTCATGCGGCTTGCCTCATCGCGCGACTGACCGAGCGACAGCGAAGCGGGTCGACGTCGCCTGTCGCGTCTCACGGCAAATCGCTTACATTTAATGGAGGCAACAGCAACGTACGTATAGAGAGGAACTACTGCTGCCGATAATGACAATCATTGTCTAGGAGAAGAAGTACGTATTGCCACCTTACGGGCACGTATGGCAGGCGTGCCGGCGCGTTGTGGGACGCCTATGAAGGGAATCACGCGCCGCGACACCGTAACGACTATTCGGAAATTATTCGGAAAATATTCGAAACTTTTGAAAATTATTATTCGATTCGATTAACGAATCGAAAAGGGTAAAATTCGATTCGTTATTCGAAACTGGCGAATATTCGCACAGCCCTAGTTTTTACACCTTCGCAGACGAGGACTGTAGATTTTAACGTCCCAGCGGCAACCAACGTTGTGCCTGAAGTTGAATTTGTTGTTTCTGGAATTCTTAATAAATAGACCGATCTCACCAGCTAGTTTGAGTACGCCACCGCTGCCGACATGCATCGTGGGAGCTGTAGTCTTTCTGCACGCGCGACAACCCTGCTGGTGGTCTGCGCGAGCAGAGCACGAGGCGGCATGAGCTGTCTCGTGAACTGGCGTCTGCCTCCTATGAACTACAGTTATGGCGGCGTCACGCATGCGTGGAACGCTTGGTGAGATCGGTCTGTTGCGCAACTTGGATACAACCAAATCGACTGGTCCGGATGACATTCCTGGGTGTATTCTCAAATCTTGTTCAAGTTCATTGTGCCTATATTTCGTCGTACTGTTCCAAAAATCGCAGTTTGAATCTTCGCTTCCTTTAGACTGGAAGCTTGCACGAGTAATGCCAGTGCATAAAAGTGGCCCTAGAGCAGACTTGTGCCTGTCTCAAGTATTGTACTCAAGATACTGTATTTTAAATACTTCTTGAAGTATCTTGGTATCTTGCAAATACTTTTCACCGAGAGTACTTGATACTCTATCTTAATTACATTTCGGACTATCTTGTACTCATTGTCTCAAATAAATTTTTGACATTCCGCCATTTTCAGAGTTTTTCCGTATTAAGTAGCGTGGGCGTGGCACGAGCAAAGGAGAACATTTTTCCAGCACCCAAATCCTTTAGCTAGTTCCGATTAGCGACGGTGGCTTTGGTTGAGCTCGTGAAAAAACATCGCTTTTTTGCCGATTGTGGCTCATATTTCAGCCCAAAGATCGTACAATGAAGGTTTTCTCTCGCCTTCCCAAAGCGCCTTTTGTTCCCTAGAGTTTCTCCCGAAAAATCATCATACAAAAGGGGTGGTTTTACGGAAGTTAGGATTGCCCCTGTGAGGCGCAACGCAGACCGGGAAACATCCTACGACAACAATGCAAACTTGAGTGTCAAGAAAATAACAAATAAAGAAAATGAAAAGTGGACACACACCAAAAAGAGTATTTTTTTGTTTTTTGCTTGTTGTATGTTTGGCCCCGCTACTGCAAGAAGTTTGGGCTTTCTTTTGTTTATTTTCTTTTTTGTCGTCAGTCCGTCTCTTATTGCTCTCGCGAACGCTGTCTGTAAGCGAGCATCGATAAGCAGAGAACAGGACAGGAAACGAACTAAAAGCTGGATGACCTCTCGAAATCCCAACAAAGCGTCCCCCAACGCTGAGTGCCTTTCTGAACGCAACCTACTTGAAGAAGGTGCGACCACTGCCAGTGGCTATCGTGGCGGTTCTGTTTGTTATCCATCCACCCATATCCGTATCCCAAGTTTGTTTATAGTGAACTCCCCATATAGTGGATATGACTTGAAGCTTAAACGATGCGTCTATGGTGCGCCGTAGGACGTGACATTCAGCGATGTCACTATAGCTAAAGCGACCTCTCTATTTCTATCCCAGAAATGCTTTTGCCAACATCTATCAGTGATATTGCCACGCGCGTCGCCGAGCGAGCGCATGGCCGAATGGTTACCGCGCTTGGCTCTCGCGCGGAGCCTCCGAGTTTGATTCCAGAGAGCGCACTCCTTTTACACTTATTATTTCAACTTGACATTCTTCGTAAGTTCGAGAACCTTGTCGTGTGATCGAAGTTACGGAATGTTCTACGCGCGGAATGTTCTACGCCGAATGTTCCAGAAACCCACGCGTGTACAAAGGTGCTCCGCGTGGCGGTATCGAAAGCGTGCTGCTTGCAGAACCTCCTTGGTTCGATCCCACAGTCCCCATCCCGTTTCGATCTGGATGAGTTTCGTACCGGCACGTCGTTCGTGTAATCACTACTGCGTGATGCACGTTAAAACCCAGGTTAGCGGTTGTACTGAACTGGCTAAATGTCTCATCTACAGCTAAGCGACCGGTCACCCGTTGAGGCGTACCAACATCAAGGCTGTATAAACATACTAAAAGCAAGTACAATTTCTTTTTTTCGGTCGAGAGTTAGTTTTGTTTTAGCGCTCGATCACTGCTGTTTCGCCGACATCGACGCCTGCGACGCTAGTCTTTTCTTCTATTTTTTCTGTTTCGGGCACAAGTTGGCCCCATTAAACGTTTAGTTTCTTCAGTCATTCGCCACCTCATCATTTGTCATTCGTGACCATAGTCTGCTCGTCATATAAATGGACTGCATAAAATAGACCTACAATTAATTTCCTTTCTTTCCTTTTTTGTGTTGTTGCGTGCTAATAAACCATTCTGGCAAACCAGATTTGCTCAACTGTATAATTGTCGTTGTCACTGACATCGATACGAATTACGCAATGCGGAAGTATCTTCAAAAGTACTTGAATTACATTTATAAGTGTTTGTATCCTACTCAAGATACTTTACAGTGAAAGTAACTTGAGTAGTATTTTAAATACTTTATGAAGCAGGTATTTAGTAAGTTAACTTAAATACTTTTATCGAGTATTTTGTCCAACACTGCCCTAGAGCCAGCGTTGAAAACTACAGACCGATGTCTTTAACAAGTATTTCATGCAAGGTAATGGAACATATTCTGTGTAGTAATATCATGACTCATCTTAGCGCATCTAACCTTTTACATCCGTCGCAACACGAATTCCGGCAGGGATATTCTTGTAGTACGCAATTAGTTGAATTTGTTCCTGACCTTTCTTTGGCAATCTACAAGCGACGGAGTATTGATTGTATATTTCTTGACTTCAGTAAGGCTTGTGATGTCGTTCGTTATGATCTTTTGATCTCTAAACTACACGCTTATAAACTTGATGACAAAGTGTGTAACTGGATTCGGGAGTATTTGTCGTTGAGAGAACAGGATGTGGTTTTAAATTACTTTCAATCGCAAATGGCCGACGCCTCTTCAGGTGTGCCGCAATGCTCGGTTCCAGGACCGCTTTTATTCCTTATTTACATAAGTGATATTTCTGTTGATGTTTGTTCTACCATTCGAATGCTTGCGGATGATTGCGTTGTCTATAGAGAGATTAATAATGCGCAGGATGGTGTGATTTTGCAAAAGGGACCTGGACAGCATTGAAGCATGGTGTCAATCATGGCAAATGTCTTTGAACGTAAGAAAAACTGTACATGTCACTTTTAGAAGGAAGGTTTTACCGCCAGCATTTCGTTATTCGCTAAATGGAAAGTTCTAGAAACCCTAGATGAATTTAAATATCTCGGTGTATGCTTTACATCCGATCTGCTTTGAAATTCACATGTTGACTATATTTCCTCGAAGGCCTCACGGATGCTAGGTTTTCTGCGACGAAATTTCAAAACTGTACCTCAGTCGCTCAGAGAAACAATTTACTTTTCACACGTTCGTTCTATTCTGGAATATGCCTGCGTTGTCTCGGACCCTTACACATCCTTTCCTATACAAACACTTGAAAAAAATGCAAAATTTGGCTTTGAGGTTTGCTTGAAGTAATTATGATTGGCGACTAAGTATGACTGAGTGGAAACATAATCTTTACTGGCAATTATTAAAAGATCGCAGAAAGCACTTCCGTCTCAATTTTTTTACGATATTTATTATGGTAAAACCTGTATAGAAAAGAATAAATATATGAAACCGCCTTTTTACGTATCCAGTAGGAATGACCATGCTTTAAAAATTAGAGAAATTACTTTTAAGGGTGACGTACTAGTGACACTCCTTTTGTGAAAAGACCGTGCACGATTGGAACTTCCTTCCATCCCGCGCTGTCTCAATAGCTTCAGTGACGCGCTTTTTTCACGCACTGAAAATGTGAGTTTCTTGGTGTCTGTATTTTGTTTGTTCGCCCCCACCTTTTACTGTAATGCCTGATGGCGAGGTGAGTACCCGAATTAAGAATAAAAAATAAAAAATGTGTCCACTCACCAGCTCTGGTCACTAAGTGACCGGAGCTGGTGAGTGGATACATTTTTCTAACTATTCGCGCAGTCTTGTTCGAAGACCCTACGTAGTATTAGCAGATACGATAAAGGCTAGTGCTGGAAATTCCTTCGAAAGTCATTGGAAATAGTTGCGAATGACGACAGTGGCATCTCTAGCGGACCTGCAGCCCAAGGAAGTACACGACATAATACGTTTTGTATACCCCATTTCGTTTTCCCCAACGTTGAAACAATTACGGTATGCGCTTGAACCACGGAATTCACTGATCACAACTGCAATGACAACTAAATCAATTGGGTCACAAATAGCAGACATTTGTTTAGGTATCATGCCGTCAGCATTCTTCACCTACGTTATCCAGGGGATTACACACGTTTGAAACGTCTCTTTCAAGCGGAAAAAAAATTTCAGCGTTTTAAACAACAATTTAAGAGGCTTCTCTTGATGTTCTCGGCACAACGCGATAATCTTGTCATGATATCTTGGCTGAATGCGAATATCGCCGGTTGTCAGAGGCTGTCCAGCTGCTCATGCCAACAGCTTAACGAAAGTCGAAGTAACGAGAACAAATGAGCGTGCACAGGATTCGCCAACATTACTGAAAAGGCAATTTTGGGGGTCAATTTTATACAAAAATAAAACAAAATAATTAGCAATACGATAATTGCACATGATAGAAAATACGCAGAAAAGGACTCCCTCGGCGCCGACAATCGTAGGGGTGGTCTTGCAAAACAAAATGAACAGAAAAAGGAGCTTAGGCACTTTACATTTGAAGGTGGTGGTCGGGTATCTTGTATTCAAATTCATGTTTCTTCTCACTAGTTTTATGATTTGTGTTATTATGAGCAGTCCTCAGTGTGTTAAGTTTATTAGTTTCCTTTTCTGTTTTTTTATGTATTTGCGTTTTCTGTATTGTATAAATCTTGAACCCCCCCCCCCCCCCCCCTTGTTATGTATGCCCTTAAGGCCCTTGAGGACCCTTAAAGTGTAAATAAATGAAATGAAATGAAAAAGAAAGCAGAAGCAAGACGAAGGCACTAATAATAATAATAAATAGCTCCGCTAACTTGACTTGCCCACTTTATTTGTTTGTATCCTTCGGTCGAGGCTCTGCTCCCGGTGACGCCGTGCTGTCGTCACTGAGGAACAGGTATCCGCCTGGCGTGTGACAACATCTGGCACACATCGAACAGTTGGCGATAGGAAATGAAGATCTCACGGATGTCACGAAATTCTACGGGGACGATCTAGAACCAGGACGCCTGTTGCTGCACAGAGACAGGCTGATAGATATTGTGGAGCAGCATTACTCTGCACCCCCACAGACATTCCACGACGTAGTGCATATATTTTCGAGCGACAAAGATCGCGCTTGAGGAATCTTTTGCCGGAAATGATGAAGTTAATCAAAATTGCGTTGACCATACCAGTCACCTCATGCAAATCAGAGACTTCATTCTGTTCGGCTGCGGCGACTCAAAACTTATGTACGGTCGACGATGTGGCAGACTCGACTGAATCGCCTGGCACTTCTTCACACTCACAAAGGGATCTCCGGCAAAATAAATTTAAACGACGTCGCCGACGAATTTATTACCAGATCAAGTGTACGAATGAACACGTTCTCCACATCAGTGAAATCCTCACATTAAACAACGAACTGCGTGATACGGCATTAGGTAATGGAGTGTTTGTTGTCGGCAGTGTTTTATGTTATTACTCGTTACCGATGATGTTACATAGTGCACCCGCCGCTTAGTAATGCAACTGAAGCAAAGTGGTAATTTGAGCTAGTTGGTACATTACTAATATTAAACAGCGCACAAAACGTCAGAGGAAGAGAAAAGGACAGTAGAAGGAAAGAGCGCTGATTCCCAACTGATTTATTTAGAAAGGAAAACGAGCAAAAAGAAGCCACGAGAATTGAACCCCACGTGAAGTAAAGACAAGATAATAGAAAAAAAAAAGAAAAGGAAGAAAATATGTACAGACTAGATCGATCGATACACCGTACACTTATCAAGAAAACAAAAAAAAAAACAAGCTTGATATTTTTCAAAAATTTTCTGCAACGCTACTTTTCTTTACTTACGCCCGTATTATGGTAGCCCTTGTAAAAATAAAATATTGTATTTAAGAGAAAGTGTTTAGGTGCACTCCGTTAACCTGTAAGCTGACAAGGCACCGAAAGCTGCAACCACACCCGCCATCCCGCTAGCTCACGGTCTCCGGAAATTATCCCTGGAATCGTGCAGACAAAGCTAGCGGTGCGCATGATCAGTAGCAGCGTCTACCTCCGCGACGAGATTCGGAGCGAAAGAAACAATCTGCGAAAGTTATTTTTTGACTCGGGTGTTTACCCTGTTATTCACAAGAAAAGAAAACTTATTTCGAACGTTACAATGTATAGCCAATGCAGAATGGAGGTGTCCCGGCTTACCTTGATGTGTTTCCCTAGATTATAGTTTGTTGTTCTTGTTGATGACAATGTGTGTTTTCTTGGCAAGCAAAGTATGCACTGAAACTCTAGGTTTTCGTTCTCCTTAATGCTCTGAATTTTGAACATCTTATTAAGAGATGACCATAGAAACGACGGACACTCCATGATCAAAAACTTGACCAGTCAGAGAAAAAGTGGCGGTTATGAGTTATCGATCGTTCATTGGTTCTCACTTTCATACCAATATTCGTGGACGCCAGGGGAGGGGAGGGCATAAAGAGCGAGAAAAGCGTTGGCCATTGATCTCACAAAACAATTGAGGATCACACCACTTTTACGCATTCTCTCTCTCTCTCTTTGTCAGCACTCCTTAGATGCTCTGACCCCTCCTCCCGCCCCCCTCCTTTATGTTGACAGTTGACTGTAAAGTGAGGAGTGGACTCGACCACCATGCCCACACAAAGAAACCAAAAGAAGTATCGTCCGTACCCTCGAAGACGATGCTGTTAGCCTGGCGCCGGGCGCTTTTCAGCCGTGCCTCAAGAGCGTGCTAGTATACAGTAGCGTAAATCAAGGACAAAGAGAATTCGACTCCCTCGCATGAGGCTACATCGTCCGTTAGGCGAGTTGTGAACACGCGAATCGAAAGGGTACGGACCCGCGTTTGATGTCTGTGCAGGTGGCGGGAGATGTCGAAGAAGTTGGAGAGGTGAAACGGTGTAGAGGACAAAAGCAAATAAACACGAAGAGCTTTCCCCTGCCCGGGAGAAGAAAGAAAAACGCGAAGGAAGGCGACGGAGAGCCTACTCGGCGTTGTCTTACTTGATCTTAGTCTTTCGTATATTTGTACATGCGGTATCCGTTTTTCTAGTGGTCCTAGTGAATCGTGTTTACTTTTCGGCAATTCTCCCCTTCCTGATGTCTTCTAGTTTCTTGAATTCGCTTTCTTTATGCTCCTGAATGTTCTGCTCGTATTGCTCCAGTAACTGTATTATGCTCATATTTTTAAAAAGTAACGAGTAATTAAAGTAATTCGTTACGCATTTTTTGTAAGGAAATTACAATACAAAATACTGCGAAAAAAAAGTAACGTGGAAATTACAAAATTGCTTCAAAAAGTAACGAATTCCTTCTTTAGTCCGTGCCATGACATTTATATATATATATATATACAGCGTGTTTTTATTTAAGCTTAACAGATTTGTTTAAAAAAAGCCGTGAAAGTTACACTTATGCCGCTTGTGGAGGTGAGTTATAAGGCCAGGGGGACATATTATAGGGGGCTAATTGTAACGATCAGTTGGCTAATTAATTAAAATTCGCCAATTAACTTTTTAATTCATGAAAATAGACATATGGTTCCAATTAGAAATTTGCTCAGCGTCATCGAAAACCCCTAAATCAGTCATTTTCAGAAAGACTTTGAGTGCGTGAGAAACATAGTAGTGCACTGAAGTTTCCGCTGGTGGAGCAGGTACAAAGCTAGAGGTTGCGATAAGGCGCCCGCGCGATTTTTCCGTCTCTTATCTAGCCCCTTCCTTGTACCTGCTCAACGAGTGGTAACTTTAGAGCACTACTACGCATCTAACGCGCTCAAAGTCTTTCTGAAAATGACTGATTTAGGGGTTTTGGATGACGCTGAGCAAGTTTCTAATTGAAACCATGTCTATTTTCATTAATGAAAAAGTTAATTAGCGAATTTTATTTAATTAGCCGACTGATTGTTACAATTAGCCCCTATAATATGTCCCCCTGGCCGTATAACTCACCTCCACAGGCGGCATAAGTGTAACTTTCACGGCTTTTTTAAACAAATCTGTTAAGCTTAAAAAAACACCCTGTATATATATATATATATATATATATATATATATATATATATATATATATATATATATATATATATATATATATATATAACTGAGAGGAAAAAGCAAAACCCTTGATGGAAACAGCAACAACGGGTGGTTTATTCTTCGACGTTTCGGCCGGAGTCCGGCCTTCGTCAGGCTCCTGACGAAGTCGGCCCTCCTGACGAGGCCTGACTCCGGCCGAAACGTCGAAGAATAAACCACCCGTTGTTGCTGTTTCCATCAAGGGGCTTTTCCTCTCAGTTATACCCCACGCCTTCGGCCCCCCGCCACCATGCCCGTTGATATTATATATATTATATTATATATATATATATATATATATGACGCTTTACAGCAGCTGTGCATGGGCGCCGCCATAACCGCCCTTCAGTTTTTGTTTCCTCTTATTCCGTTCGCTGCACCTCATTCTTACCACAGCAGGGCAGGTTATTGCCACTTTAGGGGCTACTACGTCCTTCTCCCCAGCATAGGCTTGTGTGGAGGCTCGGAAACGTCCGTTTCAGTGGCTTGGCATCTCGGTATAAGACAAGAGAAGGTCGGCTATGGCGGCTCAATCTGGCGCGTGTGTAAAGCGTCTATACACGAACTCATCTCTGTTATGTCACGGCGCGGTGGTGGCGCGTCGGTCGCACTTCCGGTCTGGGGCTGTGGGCGGAAGGCCCCATGTGAGGCGTGTATTCCTGCGTTGTTTTGAAAGGAACCTGACGAAAACATGCCTTTTCGTCAAACCGCCGCGACTGGGGCTGTGCCAAAAGAGTCGAGAAAGGTTTGAAGATCAGTTTTCATGTTCTCGGTTCGTCCGAGAACATGAATATGTGGCAAACCAGCCGCCGCCGGACCACAATTGCTTGGGCGGGAAGCACTTTGGGTTGAATTCACGGATATCTTGTGGTCATCAGATTTATTTGTTTTGTTCCAACATGAACGCCGGAAAACCCTCAAGTTGTACGGCCCACCTGCGGACTACGTTCAGCGCGTCTTGAAGTTCGAACGGCCGTCGGATCGTTCGAACTGTCGTCTGCTCTTTCCAACGCATCTGATTGTCGTCTGCTCTTTTAGACGACACCGGCCCGTAGACCAAATGTTGGCCCGGTACTTGCGTTAAGAAGTAAGTGCAGGCCTCAAAAGACTTAGGTTTGAAGGTTGGTAAGCAGGCTCGACGTAAACAGTAGATACAAGGAGATGTTGATTATTGTTACCAGCGGCCATCACCGACTTGTTATGCCTGATTCACTTCGTCCGATTCTGCTTGCGATTTTCAGTATCGACGTCGACCACCTCAGCTGCGGTTCACGCTTTTGCAGCCCGAGCGACGTCGCGGCTGAAAATTGCGAGCGAAATCTCATCATGTGAATCAGGCTTTAGCGTACATTCTGCGGCGTCCACGCGGAATGAATCGCCGCATGTCAGATTATTCACGCGAAGTTTTGCGGTGTAACGAGCCTCGTTGATTTCGCTGACGCCGCTCATGTAGTCAGACATTGTCAGGAAGACGTAAAATCAACAATTCGAAAGCGATAAAGGGCAGGGGGACTCACACCGACGCCGATAACATCGCATTTCAATGGTTTGTTTATGGGTGACGGCGAGCTTGTTGCCCACACCCCCATCGCGCATGCGCGGCGCCGGTGGCGTCCGCTAGGGGCGCTCCGGATTGTTTGTAAACATGAGTTGGTGTATAGGGTGTTTCAGAGAACTTGGGCCAAATCGCTCCTGCGAAAACTACTCATCGCAACGAAAAAGGCTTGTGCCGTCTTGGTCCTGGGCCAGGGCCCCATTTAGAAAAATTATTAAGGTACGGGATAATTAAGTTATTAATTATTTTTGCGTAATTAACTTTTTTAATATTGTGTTTAAGGGCATGGTTTCAATTAGAAAATTGCTCAGCATCGTCGAAAAACACCAAATCAACAAATTGCAGAACGATAGAAGGCACGCGAAGCATTTTACGGCTTTCAGAAAAACTGAACAAATTTGACGGGTTTTTAAGTTTCGGTTTCCTATCGGAGCGCATCTTGGCCCCGACGGCACCGCGCCCCGTGGAGAAATAGAGCAACCAGCCCCTGCTGCGTCGCGCGATGACAGCGCAGCAGAGGTTGGATGCACTATCTCTCCACGGGGCGCGGTGCCGCCGGGGCCAAGATGCGCTCCGATAGAAAACCGAAGCTTAAAACCCGTCAAATGTGCTCAGTTTTTCTGAAAGCCGTAAATGCTTCGCGTGCCTTCTATCGTTCTGCAATTTGGTGATTTAGTGTTTTTCGACGATGCTGAGCAATTTTCTAATTGAAACCATGCCCTTAAACACAATAATAAAAAAGGTAATTACGCAAAAATAATTAACAACTTAATTATCTCGGACTTTAATAATTTTCCTAAATGGGCCCCTGGCCCAGGACCAAAACGACACAAGCCTTTTTTTGTTGCGATGAGTAGTTTTCGCAGAAGCGTTTTGGCCTGAGTTCTCTGAAACACCCTGTATATATATTGTTAGGGTGATGCTGTCGGCAGCAGAAAGGACAGTACAGTACACGATGATACAACAAAGGATTTATGGAGGCCGCGCCGGCCGCGTGGGGCATGGCGCGAGATGGTCGTGCGCGCCACTGCCCAGTCGTCGTCTCCCCCGGAGGAAAACGGCCGACCCGGCCGGTAAATAAATGAACACACGAAGCACACTTACAAAGCCACACACACAGAAGAACAAAGGACGGCTGCCGATAGCGAGGATGAGGATGAAGATGGAGACGTTGAATTTCGGCCTCTTCCGCAGCGTCACAGACCTCTCACCAGCCACACGACAGCACGGTCCGGGCTGGGGGACTCACGTCACTAAGAAGCGTCGGAACGTCGGGGGCTGGGAACAGGGGCGGGGGATCGTCTGTCGGCTTCGTCTGATGCGGCTTCGTCTGATTCGGTTTGTCATGGCGTCTGGGAGGGGGCTAGGCGACGGAGCCATGGGCTGGTGTTTGGTTTGCTGCCGCGGATGACTGCCTCAACGAGGCGGGTTGACAGGTACATAGCGAGCCCCGATGTTCAATGCATCAGGAGATGAGCATGGTTCCTGCACCTCCGACCATACTGCTTAGGGGTGATGCTGCCGGCAGCAGAAAGGACAGGGGCCCTATGTCGCGCTTTTGGACACCGAGGAGACTAGGGAGAAGGAAGTGACGTCAACAACGCTTTTTGGATGTTGATTGGTGGAGTCGCTGATGACGGTATCTGCTAAGATACCGTCATCTTCTAAGATACGTTCATTCACACCTACGTCACTTCCTTCTCCCTAGTCTCCTGGGAGTTCAAAAAGCGCAGCCCCCTGGACAGTACACGATGATAGAAGAAAGGATTTATAGAGGCCGAGCCGGCACGTGGGGCCTGGCGCGGGATGGACGTGCGCGCTACTGCCCCGTCGTCGTCTTCACCTTTCTAACAATGTATATATATAACCAGTTATATACCCACGCTTTCGGCCTCCCGCCACCATGACCGTTATATATATGTACATATATATGGGGGGGGGGGGGGGATTAAGGCGGGCTCATCGAACCCCGCCCCTTTACCACCCGGGAAATTAAGAGCTTTCCGCCTATGTGCACCAGAAAATTCTTTAACAAAACTCTGAAGAACCATTCGTCGGCTGTTTATTTTTTATGATCGAGATGCTGGCGAAGCAGGCTCTTATTTAATAGGTGACGTGGATTTGACTGACGTGCAATAACAACGCGGATGCGTCGCAGTGAAAAGGCAAAAACCTTTCGAAGGAAAGAAGGTACAAAAGAGTCTTTTAAAAGTTCTAAAGCGAAACAATTTTATGGGGGACTCATCTATTTTTGGGTTTTGGTTTTCTTTTCACACTTTTTACTACGTGCGGTGGATGAAATCAGATTTCTAGATCGTTTCACGGTCCCTTTAAGAAAATTACCTTCCGCAACGCCGCGTGAGAAAATGTATTAGAGCCTCTGCTTTCTTCAGAAGTCTATACGAATGGCAGGTTGAAAAGGAGGCAGTTTCAAGGAATTCATGCTCCCGTAGAAAATATCTAGCCCCAAATCCGGGAAATGAGCGACCGCACTGCAATTTTTTTTATTCCCTTTTTAACAAAAATAATCTCGAAGTCAATCAGTCCGGTGGTTGCTGAGCAGTCGGACCATAAATTTGCGGTTGGAAATGATCGGTGCCCGACACGCTTGACTTCTAATAATCCTGTCATATATATTAGACATGCTGTCGCTCTCTTTGTCCCGATGCCGGCATTCCGGCGTGGGAATGGGAAAGGAAATGGGCACCCCTACAACGCCTTGAAACACGAGCAACAGGAAGCGAACGAGACGAAGAGACCGATTCAACTACGACAGGAACGGAAACGGACGCGAATATAGCCCTCTCGTACCAAATTAGTTCTCAAAGTTTTCGTTAAATCGATTGACAGTTAACCAAACCGTTCATTCCGTTCAAGCAGGTCGTCAGTCGCTAAAATGACGTCCGATAACGTTCTATTGAATCCGGTGTCCGACGAAAACAACAATGAGCCAAAATAAAGACTTACCACGAGCTTGTGACCGGCGTTTCGTACGAATTTGAAATCACTTTCGACGATATTCGAAGACCGAGGATTCCGAAACTATGCAAGCTGGGAGAGTCGGAGATTGGAAAGGCGCGTGAATAGATAGCGGCGGCGGCGGGGGGCGGGGGCAGCGACGGAGCGGGGGCAGATCGTCTGAGCAAGCAAAAAAGAGAGAAAGAAAAAAAAACGACCGATGAGCAAAAAAAAAAATGAATAAAGAAAGAAAAAGAGTCGAGAGAGAAAAGGAAAATGGAGAGGGTGGTAGCGGAGTCCCTATGCCACGCTGCGCATCGTTTCCTTTCACTTTCACCGTTTATCTGTTCCATGCTTCACACCGTACGTAGGAATCAGGAAGTCGCAGTTTTGCAACACAATAGCTGCGCCGATAAAATTCGAGTATGGAGTGCCGGCCGATACTATAAGCGTGCATTAGCTAGAGCCCCTAAATCAGAGGCGTTTAAAGTACCCGCACTCCTGCCCGCAACTTCCTTAAGGGGGCCGCCATTTTGGGGCTTCATGCAGAGCGGGCGCCATTGGCGATTTTTACGATTCGTGAACACGACATCCTGAACTTTGTATACGGTGTCGAGAAGTTCAAGCAATAACGCTGTGCTTCGTCACAAGCCACCTGGCAACAATGATTTTAAGCATCCAGATGGGTAGAGCGCCCTTACTCTGGAGCTAATATCTACGAATTTGAAGAGTAGCATGAGGAGTAGGAAGTGGGGTTAATGCATCGAGGCTAGTGTATTGAGAAATAGCAATTTGAGGAGTAGAAAGTGGGGCTAATGTATCGGCATCTGAGGAACAGCTTGGCAACTGCATTTGAAGTATAAATGTCCCGGTGATACGGGCTGGGATTCTAGAGCCTTGAATACTTTTTGCGATCCCCACTGGCTCATGGACCTTCATTACTACAGTGTACCTCCATCGATGGAATTGCATTCCAGCGTGGCCAACCGCTACTCCATAGACGGCTGCGAGGTGCAATAATCACTATTTTTATCATTAACCCCGTAAGTGATGACGTCACAACATGGCGTCTGGGTCCAAACAAACCGTTGCTAGGAACGTTGCTATGGACTAATGCATGGAGACTCCACATGAGGCTAGATTTTTGCTTACAACGAAGTAAATAATTTTTTGTAAGCAACCTAACCTGTTGATATCTAATTACGAAGATATCCTTGTCGTCTCAGTGCCATATTGCAACGATGAAAGCCATTTCTGAAGTATTACACTCCGATTTCCTTTGGTAGCAGACGACACGGTAGATTCGCTGGCCTCTGTTGCAGCGGGCGTCTTCATCGAATTGCGTCGGTAGACGAGCGACAAAAACAAGTGCATCGCCATGGCCGTAGAAACCTCCGCAATGCGCGTTTTTTTTTTTTCTGTGAAGAACTTAGCTTAGTTCAGAGGGATGAAAATGATGTAAAATCAAACCACGCCATGCAGATCAGTTACGACGGCGACCTGAATTGCATTACCGGCGTAGTGCAGGCCGGCATCAGAAACAAATCGTACGCCGTCGAGGTAAGTCGTTTGTTATTATTATTTTTAAGGTTGTCAGGTTATTAAAGAAGTGCATGTGTATTGCCATTTCGCACTATTTTTTTTTCTTGGTGTACATCGAATTTCGTGGATGTGCTCTTTTGGTGAAGATCTCTATCGAACCCGCGAAGCGAGTACAATTTGTAATAAACTCACCTTACGTTTTTTTATCCAGTTCTTTCGTGCTTTGGGGTCTTGCGGAATACTAAAAAAACTGCAAGAATCTTTCTCCACGCGATGGTTACAACCAGGTATACGAAGCACCCTCGCATAGTGGGAGTCCGCAAACAAAATTTGGTATCATAACCAATCGACTGAAGTGTTTTTTTGTTTTTTTTTCACGGGTGCAATTTGAACTTGACGCAGACGATCAACTCGATCGACTCCCGGACTTTCGAGAAACCATATTTTGCATCGCACCCCACTATGAATTCTTATAAGTGTCTGAAACTCATTTTATTTCAAACAGATGCAATATCAGAATATCGTCTTTATTCACACGATTCAGACGCCGGCGCCGGCTTGGCTGGTGGGCGTGTGGCAGACGGCATACTTCTTGCATTCGTTGTCTGCTGCAGGCATCTTGAGGACCGGAAGTTGCAGTCGTAAATATTTCAGAAACAAGCGATTACCGGCACACTTCTGTCGAAACATGTATGACTTTCAAGCTTTCTATATCTGTGATTTTTAGAAGTTTAAATCCTACTCCTGATTTTCGAACGGTCTGGTTTTCGTAGCGAAACCTAGCCACATGTATTTGTCCATAACAACGACCCTAGCAACGGTTTGTTTGGACCCATGACGTCACACTTACGGAGTCAATGGAAAAAGACGTCGTCGCCCGGTTCGATGAAGCAACCTAATGAACGCCATTCGCTAAACTCTTGTCAATGCAGCGACCTTTACCAACGTGATATTGGAGTCACGTGTAAAATGTGGAGAAAAAGTAGGGGGGGGACCGAATAATGGTTTAAGTCGAATAGCGCACTGTCATCGCTAATTCGAACACTCTAAGGAGACCCGGTGAGTCGTGACTTTACACTATGGGGCAATATGAGTGACAGGGATGCTCGCTCGAACCACAATACAAGCCCCGCTAGTTTAAAAAGAGTAATATCTCAGTTCACTGTCACGGTCAATATCCCCTGAAACACCCCACCCTACCGTTTTCGGCGTCTGCTGTTGCCGCAAGCTCTATGATGTCTGAATTTGTCAAGCTGTTAGAAGTAAGGGACCTCAACTTAGTATTCCGTTTCTAGTTCGGGCCACAGAAAATAACCAAAGAAACATCAAAGATTGTTTCAGCTCGCATTCAACGCGATAGTGCTTACCGAAAATTCCGGTCCCACTGGTTCGAGTTGAATGGTGCTCTGCTGCTGCCGGGTTCGAAATTCGCCAAACCGGAAACTCTGCAGCCTGCCGCGAGACTTTCCCGCCACAATGTCGACAGAGGAGCGTCCGTTTGACGCAAGATAAGCGGAGCTGTACATCTCCGCTCCTTCTCCCGCACGCTCCCCTCTCCGCCCTTCTGTCTGTTATCAAAGCGAACTTCGTCATATGGAGACGATATCCGAAGGCGCGCGGCGTCAGAAATGGAACAAGTCCAGTGGGTGTCACAACCTTCTCTACACTAACGTCCCCGTCATCTAAGCGCTTCCTATGGGAGCGCCTGCTTCCGCTGTAGTCAGTGCGCCTCTCCCTAGGCGGCGCTGAAACTCAGCCCTTCTAATAGCCGTGGGTGCGCTGCAGCAGACCACTTTCCCGAACCAAGCGAGATTTACGCTGGTGTATATGAGGTTATACGGTTAAGCATAATTAATCTTAGAGCGCCAGTCACATATATCACTTTCTTTTTCATCTTATTTTCCTAACACGAACGTTCACTTTCTTTTATTTTTTGTTCATCACTGGGTCGCCATCTACCGATAACCGAAGCAGCGAGCGCTTCTTGCTCCCAGTGGCTTGCGCCGAACCGCATAGTGCGCAGAACTACGCATCATTCAATTATCTGCTAAATAAGACGCGTAAATCGACACAAAGCACGAAATAAATGTCTTTACGATTTACTTCTAAATTCATCTACTCATCAAAAAGCTGAAACCTAAGGACTCCATTTTAAAACGCTGAAAATTATTTTAGCTCTGAATGATAATAGTGTTTTTGAAATGCATGCGTTCTACCCATCGTCTGAATCCCACAAATGTTACCAGTGCCTGGAAGCAGTAGATTGTTACATATATGAAGTAATGAGTCAACGCAGAAAAGACAAGATCATCAACCAGTTCTGGTGCTTCTTGCCACGAACTTACATTGATTGAGAAATTAAATTGATACTTTTCTTTCACGTACACCAGAGAAAACCGCTAGTTTTGACAGGGTTACTTTTCAGCGGGTTCTGCAATTCTGTTAACATTAGTTACAGGGTACATGATCATGCTTGCACGTCATGCCCGTTGTTTCAAGCGGGCTTTTGCGTTTTTAGAACTTAATTTTACGTTATTCTCAAAGCATCCTGCGTTTTCGCTTTCTTGGTCGTGCGCTTTTTCTTTTTACTGATCATAATAATTTTGCATGTTCAGTTTTCTTGTACACATTTTAGTGATGTTGCGTTTTTGAACCAATGGTGACTGTTCTGAACTTGCCATATCTAGACTTTATAAATATTTTTATGTGAGAAAAATACAACAGTTAAACATTTTAGACGCAGCATAGACGCGTCTTGAGGCATGGGTGGATCTAGAAGGGGGGGGGGGGGGCGATCACCTCCCTTTAAGGTTTCCAAAGTAAACTTTTGCTTGGATGAAAAATAAACATACACCAGGTTTTTTTGGGAAGGAGTTTTTAGTTTCCGCTGACATTACAAATATTAGAGCAACAAAACATATCCGGGCAACGTTTCGCACGTAATGTCATCAACAGGGTGTCACAAAAATTCTACAGGGTTATATTTAGGTCAAAAATAAACTAGGCATCGCCGAACGCTCGTTCTCCGCCCAATGGTAGTGCTATAGGTCACTACCAGTTTCATTTAATTTCATTTAATATTCCCTCAGGGCCCGAAGGCATTACAGAGCTAGGGAGTGGGCGGTTAACACATAAAAATAACATAGTTGAGTGAAGCAAAACAAAAACACAAAAAACACGCGCTACGCAACATGTGTTAAAAAGTTGGTAATAACATTTTTAAAATCAACAGTGTTAGTTATCGAGACTATATGTGCGGGAATGCGAAGTTTCAGCCTAAACGGACACCTTAATCACCGGTTATAAGTGATTTTCTGAACATTTCACTGGGAAAATGGCGGCCGACGGAATTTTCGATTGCATGGGGCTCTAAGACACCAGGAACCGAAAAAGGGCAAAAATGGGCTCCATTTTCCCAGTGAAGTTTTCAGAAAATCACTTATAACTTTTGAATAAGGTGTCCGTTTGGGCTGAAACTTTGGCATCTGGTTGTGACCTATAGCACTCTCATTGGGCGGTAGAATGAGCGTTCGGAGATGCCTAGGTAATTTTGCAATAAAAAAAAAGAACACTGTCAATTTTTTTTTTGTGACACCCTGTACTTGCAGACCTCACCCCGCCATCCAAATTGCCCCGCCGTTCCCCCCCCCCCCTCCCCAGCAACCCATAAATTCGCCACTGCCTGGAGAAAGGAGAATAAAAAGGCGCACATTTTCAAACGTCGCCTGGTCCAGTTGAGGAACTCTCAGATGCTATCTTAGCTGAATTCTGACACAAGGTCACAGTAAGAAAACAGAAGTGTCTTGATTGTTAGAGGTTGGAAGCCTAGCTCTTTCCAGCTTGAGAGACAAACTAAATAGACACCCATTAATTTATTAACTTCAATTAAAAATCACTGCGATGCGCGAATTCAAACTCCAATCTACTCAGCGCGAGACAATTTTGACGATCATATTATGACGGTGACAGACTCAACTTGAGGTGTGTTAGAGGGGAAGGGGAGGGGTTATAAATAACTGCTGAGAGTTCGTGGAAAACAACTCCCGTGACTTGCAAATAGGTGGGCACACGTTTTAATTTATTGTCCGAATTCGACACTGTAGTTGCCTAACTGTGCAGAGAAAATCATGCCGGTTGGCCTCGGCATCGACTTAGAGGTTGCGCTATTTTTGCGCTATCATCATCATCAAAGCGGTGATTGAAGCATGGCTCTTTATTTTGTCGCATGGTGTCGGTGGAAAAGCAATTTTAGCGGAAAATTATGCGGTACTGTTCGGTGCTTAAGTGAAGATCGAATTGTGTTACCATTGTACTGCCTCAATTTAAGTAATCGCTCGTGTGGATGCGTCGTCTGCTCTAGGCAGACGTTGGGAAGCTATGCATCACCACGACGGATGCCTGTCCCCGTGTGAACTGCACTATTTATGTTCAATATTTGTTTCTTTTAACAATATGTATCGGTTCACCAGCGTGGGAATTCAGCAAAACAATGAATTCGAACCCGCATAAAATAATGCCGGTACTGTGGGCTGTGAAATAGCGGGTTCTATGCAATATTGTTTTTAACTTTTAGTTTTTTGCAGTATTATAAATATTTAGCATAAAGGGCACTTAGTGCTCGTATCGAAAATTGCCACGATATTGAGCTTCGCTCCAGCCAATGTTTTCCTTTGCTGTGCCTGGTATGAGCTTCGCTCCAGCCAATGTTTTCCTTTGCTGTGCCCTCGTGTGCGTATGTTTCTTGGAGTCAGAACAATTCTACTAAGTTGCGATGAGGAGAGAATGTCTCTTCCAGTTAGGATCAGGAAAATGTTCGTTGGAGAGAAAAAATGAATCAGTGAAACGAACAATTCTAATATATCTGCCGCGAGTGGAACAAACGAGTGTAACCGAGCAAAGCAGTAGCGTGCGTGTTATTAGATGCTTGTCTCGGTAGTGAGGGTTCACCCGCTTCAAGTTTCTCGGTGGGTGCCGCGGATGTCAAGAGGCTAATATTATACATTTATGCCTGAATAATCTTCTATTCAAACGCAGTAGACTCTGCAACTCCAACAAACGACCCGCAACACGACACAGACGGCATCGGCCGCAGTGACACTCTTTTACTGACGAGGGCTAGCGACTCTCACGAGACTTTCCGATCACCCTCCGCTCTCACCTAACGAGATATCGGGAGTGGGCAGTTCATCGATTGACCTTCAGAATATTTAAGTGGTGCTTTAATTGCGACATTTATTTTTTCCGTTTAATCTGAATGTTTTGTTGGAGAAAGTGAGAGAAAATTTAAAAAACGCCTGCTTTAATATTTTTTACGTATTTATTTATTTTATGACACAGGCTTGCACGGTACCCACTTTAGCATGCTTGTGATTGTCATCGAGGGTGACTACACTGTTTAAATATTAACCTAAAAATTATTTCACTTTAAAAAGGCTTCAAGTGTTCATATATATGTAGACGTGAACACGTGAAGTTTAAAATGGGAATGCAATATACCACTTATGACATAGTAAAAACGATGTGTTATTTTAACGTCTTTCGTGTAATATGACTGGAGGGTGGCGATCAGTCGGGTTAATTTGTTAAGGGTGGCGATCAGTCGGGTTAATTTGTTAAAGGGTGGCGATCAGTCGGGTTAATTTGTTGAAGGGTGGCGATTAGTCGGGTTAATTTGTTAATGAGCCCTCAGCGCCAATGATTATTCAGCGTTTTATGAAAGCTATGGATTGTGCGAGATCACAAAAATATGTAGGAACAAAGGTTCTACAAACCACAGCACTAATATTACGGAAGCATCCGACTTAATATTTATCGCGTTGCTGAATTTCTACGCGCGTGAAACGATACAAGAAGACATTTAGTCAGAAGAAACAACAAAAACACGGAACATTTAATAAG
The DNA here is from genome assembly GCA_037355805.1 of Ixodes ricinus. NCBI lineage: Eukaryota > Metazoa > Arthropoda > Arachnida > Ixodida > Ixodidae > Ixodes > Ixodes ricinus. The sequence goes on from JAZHYW010015179.1 coordinate 66,296, forward strand.
GAGGGTCTGGCTCAGCCGGAAACGGGCTCGTGTCGTACAGATCCATGCTTCCTGAACGTGCGCCCGTAGCAGACGACGCACGGCGGTCTCTTGTCGAAAGTACGTGCGGGGAGTCTCCAGATCGAGTGGTCGAGGGTGTCACCCAAAGTGCCTCTCCCAGCAATAGAAGAAGTAATAAACTTGTGGTGGAAACAGCAACGCTCGCGTAGTAGAGAACTCACCGGCATTGTGTTACCCTGGGCAGAAGAGCCTACCTGGGTAGTAAATGAGCTACGTTAATTAAATTGCTATAATTCACTTACTTTTTAGTAATTGGTAATTCTGCGTTCTACTACGTTTTACTAATATCAACTCGTAGCAAAATTTGGGCAGAACCAACTATGTTGCGATCTAATTAAGCGATTTGCTGCAGACAATACTGAAAGATCCGCGGCAGGTCTCGTGTCGATATTTCCACTAAATTTAGCGTGAAAACTGAATTGTTTTTAGGTCATGCAACATCGAGTCATGTGACGTCATTTTTACCACTAAATTTTAGCGCGGAAATTGAAGTTTTGTTTAGGTCACGTGATGTGAAGTCATGTGTCATCATAGTCCCCGCGAAATTTAGCAGGGAAACTATATTGCTGATTAGGTCACGTGACGTCAATTTTGCGCAGCGTCAGCTGAACAAAAAGTACCCGACCAATTCTGTTCTGTGCATATTCCTTTCACCCTCTCCTGTGGGAAACGATATATCAGCCAGACTGGAAGACGTTTAAACGATCGACTCCGTGAGCACAACAACATATCTAGAGCCAACTCAGGACATTTAGGTCTACATTCCCTTGACTGCGGAGGTGCGGCACATCTAGATGGGTGTACAGTGCTGGGCAGAGGTGGTAGCCAACTGACTAAGATAGTGGAAGCGGAACATATTTCCAGGTATGACGATAAATTTGTTAGCACTCCATCGCTCACTTTGCCAGGAAAAGGATTGGCTTATCTTTTTACTATAGGATAAACGCACAATATCGTCATTTCATGGGAGGTTGAAGAGAAAAAATTCCAATTTTCACGATCTATCGAAAAGGCGTAGAGGAAAAGAAGTGCAAAAACAGACTGAGTTGTGAGTCAACGCTGTGCGTTTGTTTTGTCTGCTGTAACTGTGTCACTATACATGTGATTGGTTTTGTGGCCTGTGGTGACTTGTGTTTGTGTATACCTCCATACCTTCACTGTTATTTTGAGACGTGGATAACCAACTCTCCCGAGCCGCCGTTTTGTCATCAAGCTTTGCATTCCTCGCGGTGAGGATATTTAATTGCGGCTCATACAGCAGACACGAGCACTGCGTGAGCATTCGGTTTGGGCTCGTGATACTCGATGCCTCGACATGCATTCGGGTAGTGGCTCGTGCCCAATCACTGCGATGACGGGAGTAGCCGAACGCTAATAATGTGAGGAACTCAGCTTGTGCCCTGCGCTTCACCAACTCCAGTGCGTGACTATGATAAACATTGGCTGCATATAATCGGCTCCAGATCACATGGCCGCTTGTTCTGCTGCGAGTTGAGGGGTGAACGCTGCTCGTTTTTCTGTAATTATTTCTGCGACTAGCATGGTGCAAAGAAACAACTAACGTGTGTAGCATACGTCAAGAAATGTCAAGGAATACTTCTAAGTGGGGTATACTCAAAGTACGAAAGTTGTTGCATCGCCCCTTTCATGTCGAGAAAGCTGTCACTGAAGAGAGCGACCTGCCACCGAGGGACGATCTCAGTTTCTTCACGAGTGGAAGCACACGGACGCGGAGTTCCTGGTAGAATACGATTACGATTCCTCTCAAACTTTCCGGGCCAACAACATAGTCTTCGTCATGTGGAACGAAGTCTCCGAAGCCACGTTTACTAGGACAAAAAGAAATTATAGCGGACAATTTTGTGCATTGCTTTAATAGACTTAGAAGAAAACAAAATACAATATAGATTTGTGAGCTCAGCGCGGTGTGTATGTTGCGTTTTGTGTGTGTGCTGATTGTGCGCTATAGGATATGGGGACTTTTTCTTCCACGGACATGCACGTTTTCTAGCCGTTCGTGCTGGTGTTTCCACACGTTGCCTTTGTGTGATAGTGCCCTTCTACGGTGAGCCACCCATGACCTTCAGAGCTGAGCACTGGCACCGTTGTTACTAGTGACCTATATAAGAAGTAGTCTTCTGTAAGATAGCGAATTGGGCGAGTTGGTAAACGTTATACATGATGAATACCGCTCAAACGACGACGACGGAGGGAAGACAACAAACACGACGGGACGAAGCTGTTCTCGCAACTAAAGTTTTGTTAGCGAAATTAACAGAAAGAAAACAGCGTTGCGGACACTGATTACGTGCACAAACACCTATTTCTCTATCAGGCACTGCACGATATTGGGGACTGGAACGGTTCACACACCGCTATTCAAATTAGCTCGCAAAGAACAAACCTTTTTATCTGACATAGCTACCGACGGCGCACTGTCAGCTATCAATAAATTGCTCTCCTTTTCCCGGTTTTCATTGTTTTGATTTTATACTTGCGGCTTCATTAATGTACAGAATGGGTGATTACTAATTTCTGAGGAATTAGTAAAATACAAGATCTGTCCCGAAAAGTCCCGGAATTTTTTTTTCTAAATCATTTATTCAATATCAGTTTACAATCTTTTCAAAATTTGACAAAGTATTCTCCTCATGCTTCGATGCACCGTTGCCAACGCTTCACCCAATCATTGAAGGCGCCCTGGAAGCCGTCAACGGGAACTTTCTTCGGTGAGGTCGTCGCAGCTGCTTTTACCGTCGCCAGCGTCCCATCCCGAGTTCCTTTCAGGGTTCTTTTGATTCTTGGGAACAAAAAGAAGTCCGGTGGTGCCAGATCGGGGCTGTACAGTGGCTGGGGCAGCGTTGCCACACCTATTTTGGCCAGCAACTTGGAGACATTGAGCGCTGTGGGGGTTGAAGCGTTGTCATGGTGCAAGACCCAATTGTCGCAAATCTCTTTTCGGACGCGTCCAACAATGTTGCGCAACCGTTTGAGCTATTTGCAGTAAAACCCCTTGTTGACTCTTTGTCCTTGTGGCACGAATTCACTGTGAACCACGCCGTTTCTGCCAAAAAACACAATGAGCATTGCCTTAATTGGCGATTTGCTCATCCTTGCTTCTTTCGGGCGAGGGGACTCCGTGGTCTCCCACTCGCTGCTCTGATACTTTGACTCGGGGTCGTATTATAAAATCTACGTCTCGTTCCCTTTGATCACTCTGTCCGAACATTCTGGGTCCGTTTCGTAGCGTTCATGCGATTCCTTGCACTTCAGCAAACGCTCTTCCTTCATCTCACTCGTCAGGATTTGGGCACCATTTTCGCGCAGACTTTGATTGTTTGAAGATCCTCCCTTAAAATGCGATGAACGATTGTTTTGGGTAGTCCGTACTCCTCTGTGATCACCCAAACACTTAATCGCCGATACTTGTCCAAAAATGTATGCACTTTTTGCACCGAGTCGTCCGTTTGTGATGTCGACGGGCGACCCGAGCGGTCGTTGTCGTTGGCGGACTCCCGACCTTCCCGGAACCTCTTCTGCCACATCAAAGTATGGCTTTGTTTTATTGCGTCCCCACCATAGGCTTACCGAAGCATTTCGAGCGTCTCCGCCCCGTTTTGACCCAGTTTCACACAAAGCTTGATTGCACAACGCTGCTCCAAACACTGGTTAGCTTTTATTCTCGGCGAGGGTGCAGTAGATACCTCTGCACGGAGCGTAACCTGCCTGAACAACTGCCCGCAAGGCAACTGAAACCGGTCTCGTTTCGAAGCTTAGGTCCCCACTAACTTCGCCCGAAGCCCGGCCCCACCAGGCGGCGTTGCCGACTACAAAAAACATTCCAGTAAATTTTAGGACAGACCCTGTATATGCCCAATGAACTTCAAGAACATTACACAAAAGAGGACATATGAAGTGACGAATGCGAATTGTGGAAAATTGCCACGTGTCACGCAAAACCTGCTAAGCAAAGAAAAAAAATATCGGTGAGCGTTTTTTTCGCATTTGCTTAAGGGCCGGTGAGCTTTTCTCCACATCTGCCGGTTTTGCGGTGAACTTTTCTCCGGTGAGCTTTTACTCCGGTAAACGTTTTCTCTACCGCCCGAAAAGTTCCTGGTTCTGGGTTGTTGCCACTATTTCAAAAACCATACAGTCGTCTGCGAACAGTTTAACTTAAACAGAGGCAGAATCAAGATTAAGAAAAAAATTTCCCTGGAGATGTGCAATGAATACTGGATACTGACTTGCAAAGCCGCGGTTCTCTCGGCATAGCAGAGGCATTAACGATGAATACAAAAGTTACAAAAGGGGGATTCGGACACGGGGATGTTGGCATTCAGGGAGGCAAGACGGGGATTTTGACGGCAGGGACTTTGGCACTCGGGGGAAATGGCACGTGGCATTTGAGACGGGGGAATAGCCACCGGGGAAATCGTGCAACAACCATGCATGCATAATTATCGAGTTTGCGGGGCGCATTCATTTGTTTGCGGTGTGTGACGCACTTTTTTAACGTGTTTGTGTACGCTGCTACCGCGAATACTACATCCAAGCGCTCAAGTTGTGGCCCCAGTGAGGACTTTCAACTACACTACAAGTTTGTGTGGTAGACAAAAATATTATAGCGAGGGCTTTCCACCCTTGTGAGGTACACCTTGCGTTGTTGCACAGCGCTTCGAGAGCTCACAATTCGCAAACGCGGAAAATGTTGTTATGGTTGAGTAGGAAGTCACTTCTTAATGAAAACACCTTTACCACTCGAAATAACATTCAACCACGGCTCCTGCACCCAGCCGATTGTCAAGTGGTTGTGCGTGCTTTAAAGTGTTCCCGTACAAAAAAGCTTCTTTTTCAGACAAGGTAATCAATTACGTCAACATCTTCGACTCTGGGGATAAAGGCGTACAACGGCCACCGTCTCGTCAGCTGCGAGAGGGGGTCTTCGCCACCGCACATTAAACGATTTGGCTCGTATCGCGAGCACATCAAAGCCGGCTAGTTCTGCGCCTAGTCGCTCGACACCAAAATCGTGTACGCACCCTTGATGGTACAATTGACGGCGTGTATGCACAAATCTATGGGACACGCCCCCTTTTTGCCTGAGTTTGACGTCAGGCCACCCTTGGAGAGCGAAAAGGTAAGAAATACTGGGCCGCTTCAAAAGCACTCGTGCATATGCGCAGCAGACTTACAGGATATTCATTATTATAAATTATAGACATGAGTGTCGCCATTGATGGTACAATTGACGTATGCCCAAATTTTTTGGACACCCCCCTTTTTGGCTTGATTTTGACGCCTGAGGCGGCTGTGTGGGTCTAGGAGTAATCGTCACAAGTCCGATCGTTACAGGTCAACTGGTCATGTGTGAACTAGTCAAGGAGGCCAACTCGTCGCAGGGCATCTCGTACGAGGAATTGTCATCATGGCGGAATAATCGCCACGAGGAACACTCGTGTCACGGCGTGGAGTTTGACTGTAGAACTACGAATTTACAACTTAGTGAACAAAACAGCGCACAAAAACTTAAGGACAGAGAGAAGGAACATGCACAAACACAAGCGCACACAACAACACTTGTGTGGTGTTCATGTTTCTTATTTCTGTTCTTATGTTTTAATGCGAGAGCATTAACTGTCCCATGGAGCGAGCTGATGTCATCAGCCGCGCCAAACGGCAGATAAATTCGTGAAGCCGTGATCTGAGGCACCCCAGCTTTGAAACCACGCCAACAGCCGGTTGCCCTTTCTGAGTGAAACACTTTGCCCCACAACATCATGGAAATCACAGATAAAACAAAATTCAGAACACTGCGAATTTTTACTTTACGGTACTAACGAATGAGGCATCTGTGGGTGGGAATATAGTTGTCTTGTACTTATCAATATGTCCATCGTTTAAAAAAGTTTAGATTAATACGATTATTTTTGCGTGTGTGTGTGATAAGTGCGTGATAGCATGTTATATTTTCTATCCTCAAATTTTGTATCCCCCATTTTATATTGCACTAACTAGGCCACTCGAGGTATGTTAAATAAATAGAGAAATAAATAAATAAATAAAACATCTAAAAAATCAATGTAAAATTCGGCCGGTAAGCTGGCGGGGTATTGTGCAGACTCTATCTTCATGGACCAGAGGAGATCAAAGACTTCTTCATGGGCTTCAGAACAGGCGAGAGAGGAGTGCAGGTCGCCGGGGCAGGCGGGCAAGTCCCAGTTGAACAGGCAAACGAATTCATCGAAATTCACAGTGTTAACGGAGTGGTCCGAGTAAAAAAAATGAAATGAAATTCGGGAACCCCACGCCGATCTCACGAGAGTCGTCTGAAAGGCTGCCGTCTACGAGTTGGGGGACGCACGAAAGCTCGTTCCCACTTGAACGCGCGGCACGGAGGCACCTCTGGGTCGTCCAATGGCTGGTCACGCAGCCAGTAAAGGGGAAAAGAACGTCAGGACGCCCTCAACAGACGCCGGCGGCAATCAACCGCCAGGTACTCGGTCATAAAGTGTGAGCGCGCCCCACCACGCAGCTATGGATGCTGCGGACAACCTCGCTAAAGGCCTTTGTTTCCAGGCGCCGAAGCAACTTGCCAGCCGCCATCGCGAAAAACCGGCTGTCGGACTTTAGAGCGTCCCATCGTATGGGGAAAAGGAGGGGCCGTCAGCGACGCGCGAAGTGATTGCCACAAGCAGACGGAAGGATCATCTCGCAGCAGCGAGATCTCTAAACACCAGGTCTCGCCGGGCGGGTGCCAGAAGCTGGACACATCGAACACCACGGACACCGGGCAGTGATCCGAGACATAGCCAGCGACTTGACGAAAAGAAAGGACCGCGCTACTTTCGAGTCGCAACGCTAGGTGTGACGGGACGGAGACTCGATCGAGGCGGCTAGACGATCGACCGAGCGACAACGCGGTTGCGTAAGTGACGCCGCGCAAAGCGACCCAAGCGTCGCGCAAGGCTTGGAGTCCGAGCACTCGGACCAGTCCGCAGGCGCTCCACGGGGAGCGCCCGAGGACTGGCACGTCCCAGGACAGGCGAGGAAGAACATGAGGATGAACAAGCTACCATATCTTGCATGTCTCCGGGCACTTATCTTAATTGTAACTGTGCAGAGGCTCGGTCAAACCACGACGTCTGTCAGCAACATGCGTCTGTTCCAGTGATCCACGAGTATATCACTGTACGTGCCCATAATTCAGTGGCCTTACGTGCTAGCCTCTCACCAATTGGTAGTCCTACACGACCGTTGCCCCAAGGAAGAGCACAGCCTGAATTGGTGTACGTCATCATCTATCTGGCTGGTCCCCCAAGGCGTTCCTGCAAGCTCTAGTCCTCGTCCCGTGTGCTCCGGTGTGTCCGGTCTGTGTATGAAAATGTCGCGGAGTTGCAAGACCACCCCACAAGCAGCGGCTGCAATGACGAAAGACAAAGATATCATCACCACCGAAGTCATCCCCTCACCCTCACCCACAGGCTCCCCTAGAGCCGTCCTCACCAGGGTGTTCCACGTCAAATCATACAATGATGGTCCGGGTGATCCTTCTGATATTTATGTAAAAATATATATATGTGAAAACCAAGTTCTTGGCAGGAATAGTCAGCTGTTTTGCGAATGCCGCAGCTAATTTTATTTCGGAATATAAGATTTGAAACCTCGAACCGTGGAGATTGCCAAGATTTCACAAAGGCACTTTCTGTAGCTGTCAATTTTACACAGAAACATACACGTAGTAATATTTTTTGTTTATTTTATGAAAGCTTTACAACACATGCACTTAACATCAAATATTACAACAAAAGATTTAAATCATAACATTTTGGTGAAGCACGTCAAATAAAAACGTTTTAGAGACTCATTCAAAATTATTTGCCAATGAACAAAAGTGGATAAAACGACGGAGAAATGTATCAAAAATGAAATTTTTACATGCATTTTACGAATAAATCACGAAATTATGCTTAGCCATTATCGAAGCTTTGTTATTAATGCAGAAACGCTGGTTATTTGTATAAATGTGGCAGAAATGAGAGAAAACAAAACTTTACATTTTATTTCTAAAACTCTCTTTAACCATTTACAGTGACTAGAACTAACTTGTGACGGCAAAACGGAGTAACCCATGACCTTCCAAAGAGAAAACGACAACAACAATTCACTTATTTTGAGCTAGCTTGTCTTCGTTACAGGTGCTTTGTCCACGATGTCGGCTCCAAGGAGACATTTCCTACAACTGACTAAGGCTGCTCTATCGTAAAGTAAAGGAAGTCATGCTGTCCCTAGCTTAGCAATATATTTGTGTTTTCTAGTGTCGTCTCCTAAGCAGTCTCTGAACGCAGACACATGGCCGACTCTGGCGCCGAGGGTTCCATGGTAATGTCCACATCACAAGTTTTTTGAGGAGTCTTCTGTTATCGCCCGGACTAGGGCTGGGATATGGAAAACTCCATTTCCACAATAAAGTTTATTCTCTCTCTGTTCCAAGACGGTCGGCATCAGCCATGCTGCTAACAGAGGCCATGAAACTCACGTCACCGTGGTGTTAAATGATTCTTCAAGCCGCTAGCGCCGGCGGCTACTTGGAAAGTAATCATTATAACGTTTACCGCTATATTGGACGGCCCATTAAAAAGTCGTATTTGTCGCATACAATCTGCGAAGAAACGAAATCGATAGCTGTAGCAAGGTCGCGCAATGCGGGTGCCGTCACCTACCTGAAGACGGAAGTGCGACTTGATTAATTCTCATAGCCGTCGTGGTTGACGTCATGGATGCAACTGACGACCCCCAACCAGTGCTCGTGTGCGCTGATCCGCGAAGTGGGAAACATTACGCGTAGCAACTGGATACTGCTAAAGTGGTACTTCGCATAACGCGATAAGGGTTGAAAACAAGTCTTTGAAGCAGACGACACGGAAGACTCTCCTTTCGTCGCGTCGTTTCTGGCTGGATGCCCGTGTCCCTCTCTTCCTTCTGCTGCGCGGCAGACAGAAAACCCGACTTCCTGGCATCGCGCCAGGAGCGGAGATAAGGGTTTTCCGTAGCGGCGACTACACCTCACGAGGAATTCCTTCAACGTGTCGCCCGCAATGTCATCGCTTTAGAAAAGAATAGCGGTGGGCATTAAGGCCCGTTCACACTCTTGCAACCGAGTACGACCGAAAGAGACGAGACGTGTTAGAACCTCTTAAAATTTCTTAGGACGAAAGAACAAACTGGCACGCTGGCGCCATCTATGGTGACCCTCCTGGAACTGCATTTCCAAGAGCGAAGGTTTCGCGGTATTTCCGAGGTCAAATGTGCGTAATACTATGAGGAAGGCTCGTTTATAACGTTGACAAAAGTTTTTCGAGAGAAGAAAGAAAGGATACTGCGCGAGAAAATTGAAAATATGCCGGACTGCCAAGTTTAAACAGCACCAATAGATGGCGCCAGTGTGTGCTCTCGTTGTAACAGTTTTAAGGAACCCAGTTTTAAGAGGTTGCAAGAGGTGAACGGGCCTTAGCGCCGTTTACACTGCAACCGAGAAGGACGGAGAGAAACAAGACCGGTTTAAACCTCTTGCGACGTCTTAGGACCAGCTCCGCAGCAGCGCATCCGGTCCTAAGAGCGTCTCAAGAGGCTTAACAACCGGTCTTTTCTATGTCCATCCTACTCGGTTGCAAGTGTGTGAACGGCGCTTTAGACGGCGCCGACGACGTTCGCCATGACGCAGAGTTAGAAAAGCCCTGTACAGGGAAAAAAGCGGAGTCACAGGCAGTAGCGCAGCTAGGTCATCCGTCACTTGGGGCCCAGTAGAGATCAGCTTGTTTTGGACCGCACCTCGATGGGCACCTTGAGGGTGTCTACCGTCGGGGACCTGGGGTGATCGTGGAAGATGGGGTTCGAATTTTGGCTGGAGTTGAAAAATTCTTTGTTGTTTGTAGCTGACGGCGGAGAGTTAACGGGCTTGGAGTCGAAGTTGCAATAAATACAACAAACAAACGAATTACTGCTGCGTAAAACAATTACACGAGGAGAGTACAAATATTAAAAACTGTAACTAACTGCCTCGCACGGCTTACGTAGTTAAGCAGTTACAAGAACGGGCGCCTCAGCATCAAGTGTCCTCCCGCGCTCGGTGAGGTGGGCGGCTAAGCCGCAGAACAGGGGCTGTCGCTCACGACAGTAATAATGCGGCGAACCGTGGGAAGGTACTACTGGTGGTCACTCGGGCCCGCTCGAACTCGACGGTTTTCCCTCCGGTGGGGGTTATGACAGTGCGCCGAAATCTATCCCGTCCACTCAGGGTCTATTTAGAATCTCATTGGGTACAGGCCCCGACGCATTCTCAACCAATCGCACGGGCAAACCACCCTCACCAGGAAGTCGAATGTTCCACTCTCAAGGACAGGTCCCATGGCTAGAGCCCAAACATTGGGACATGAGCCCTGGTTCGTTTATGGTCGGAGAAAATGAACTGAGTCCGATGATTCCAGCGAGAATTGCCAGGAGGTGCCTCGCGGGGAAAACCGTCCCTGTAGGTGTGTGAGCGGCAGGTACTTTAGAGAACCAATCGAGAAACGGAGAACTTACCGGATACAACAAACATGGAACTCGCGAACACAAGCGTAGCGAAAGATAACACCGAATACCAAGAAATACGGCGACCACCCCGAGTGGTTCACCCGATGCTGCGTCTACGTCTCCGCGTAAACCTCTGTCGCGCTCGGGACCCCCAGCAGTCAGCCACACACCCATTGGAACATGATCTGAGGTCTCCGCCGTCGTGGCCTGCGCCCGAGATGCGCGTCCACGGCGCTTCGACTAGTTTACGAACGGTCATGTCTCGTTGATAAGTGCATTCAGGGGTTATGCTGGCTGTGTAGGTTTGCGTGTCTGGATGCTTATGCTAAATGACTTGGGGGCAATGACCCGGCGAAGGCACAACCTCGCCCGCAGTGCGAGAACCATAGGTTCAGCACGTACCGGGAACTATAAACAAAACGCCGTCTCGGCCGCGCGCGAAAATGCGACCACCTCCACAAACCTTTAGGTCTTTTTTGCCCCCCCCCCCCCTTTCCTATTCTCATTTCTTAGAAAGATACCAGTCAAGCCGGGTGGTTTGGGGGAAGGAGGGGGGGTAGCCTGCTGGGTGAGCCCAGAGGTGGCAGCCCTTAGGAATTTTAGGTTGCATGATTTTCTTTTTGCATATAATGAAGAAACTTTAATTCCTCTAATACATGAATCAATCAAATTATAAGCTATCTCTTCAGTCAAGACTACAAAGAAACCTTGTCGAGACAGCTCCTACACCCGTTTCTTCGAAGCTTCCAGCCGACTTTTTCCCCAGTCGGCTTCGTGCACATGGTGCCGCTGTGAACATCTGCGAGCAAACGCAAGCACTGTGCTTTCGTGTTAGCATTGCGTGTTCCACACTTCGTGCACGGAGCCCTGATTGCGTCTTGGATTGGCTCTTGGCGACGACTGACATGCACAGCGTGGAGCACGCAATGCTAACGCAAATGGCACAGCGCTTGCAATTGCTCCAATACGAAAAATTATAAACTATATTGCATGTGGTTGGCTCCAGACGAAATCATTAAAACCTCTAAGCCACAACGCAAGTGCAATTCTTATTTATTACGTTAAGAATTAGGGTTGTTGAACTCGAGTGCACACTAGCCCCTCGGGAATGGCTTTTTGCTTTTGTTTTTAAAAACTGCAAAGTTGCGACCAGGTCTGATAAAGGAGACGGCAAGCTGATGTTACACGGACCGGACACTCAACTTTGTTTCACCTGACGATGCACCACAGAGGAAGCTACGAGTCATCTGAGCCTATCCAATGCCGTTTGAGTGTCACATGACGTTTCGAAAAGTAGCAGGAATGCGAGGGGGCGCGTTTCCGTGATGCCTTCACAGCTTTGGATTGGCTGGGATGGCTGGTAGCATCTAGAGACACTAAATGAGCTACACTTAGAGTATCGGCACTCTGTTCCCACGATATTGTTGTGGGCGCCGCCGATCTTGGTGCTTGCGCAGAGCAGACGCAAATTCCGATCGTCATAATTCAAAAGTACGACTTCCTCAGCATTAGATTCAGTGTTAGGGAGCTTATGTAATATTGCTTCGCTCAGTCGCGAACTGTTTCACCATTTATGGAGACTGAAAAGGGTTCCCTGTGATTTCAGATAAAGCTTAAGACAACCGGCAACCATGATTTCAAGCTCCAAGATGGGTAATTGTCGTTACTCCGGAGCGTAGCTTATTTAGTGCACTAGTAGCGTTTTTTTGGGGTTCGGATCATCCTTGAGAGTAGTACGCCATCTCGTCTCTTTTGCAGCAAAACTGTTATCTGCAAGGAACTGAAAAAAAATGCGTCCGTGTAAGTTAACGAAGCAAAAAAGAACTCACACATTTAAACGGCGCTCCTTCGTTTCGTTTGGTCGTAGCAAGTATAAATAAAAAGAGGAGGCAACCCGCGTGAGTCAGCCTTCCTTTGCATTTTTAGATAACGAGGTCCTGATCCTTTCATCATATTACGGTCACCGACATATCTCAATGAAGAGTGCGCGGTGACGAGGCTGAGGCAGAACGCGCCGATCTAACCTTTTTTCTTTTTTGTTTCGCTTTCGCGATACTAATCAAAAGACTTGGAGCATAATCGAACAAAAAAAACTGTCCTCGAGGTGTGCCTCGAAAAATTTGGTTTAGAACCTACAACGTCGTGTATTGAAAGAGCTCATCGCCTTTGTGAATGAATATGTACTTTATTCAATTATTAAAGCAATTCGCTGTAACGTCGCTGTAAAACCTAAAATAGCTACCGTCCAATGGCTGCGCTCCTTTGTCTCTTGACGTAGCCATTTCCTAGTGACGTTATCAGTTGCCCTTTGGACTCGCCATGGGTAGGCCGCGTGTTGTTCGCTCTGAAGAGGAGGAGCGCCCTTCAAGGATCGTCGGCTCGCTCAACAGCGCGAATGTGTGCGAAAGAGTCGAGAAGCCGAAAGCGCAGCGGCCCACCGTGGTGCGGCCGATGGTGTGGGTCCATCGGCTTCGGTTGATCCTCCACTCACCGTCGAAGAACGTGCCCGTCTAGAGCGTCAGCGGAAACAGAAGCGGGAATGTGAACGTCGTCGCCGGGCGAAAATGACCGACGAAGATCGGCCCGCCCGATGCCACAAGCGGAAACTAGTAGCTTTTGTCGTAAAGATAACAGCTTTGCTGGTCCTCCATCTTCACGTGAAGTGGATGGGCTCTACAATTTTTTCCTTCTCTCTCTTTTACCTACCCGCCTGTACATCTGTGTGCGTATGCGCTAACGCGCAGTTTTTATCTTTCCTTTTGTCTCTTTCGCACTACTTTCTCGCAATATGACACAGCATGCCCGAAGAACTAAGTGCAAGATAAGGATAAAGCTCAACACTCCACTTTGATTTTTGCCCCAGGGGAGCGCCGCTTTTGTCTCAGAAAAGCAAATACAGCATCACACAATCTAAAATATTTTATTTGATCACGGTGTAATTGAACAAATAGAAAGGATAAAATATTCGAAATCATTATGTCGATCAATCGTTTTTTTATCAAGTTCTGTTTTATTTTTACATGAAATGTCAGATTTAAATCAGCAGCACAACCTGCACGATTTAGTTAACAGCTTTTACTTATACATCACTATCTAAGTTTGCATTTTTTCCATTATGCTTGAAAAACGATTCAGCTTTAGCAAAAAATAAAACGAGGCAGCCGTTGAACTGTACCATGAATCAAACCGCGATATTGAAGGAGAAGTAAAAGAAACTAATTTTCATTTTAGGAGCTACTTTTCTATTTTAAATTTATCGTTCGCAAAAGAAGCATGTTTTCAATTATACAAACTCAAAGGAGAAGTGCAGCGTGTCACTTTCAACAAACCCAGACCTTTCTAGATCTTCCAGAGCCCACGGTGGCATGTATCCGCCACTTCTGCAGGGCGCTCCTTCTGCCTTCTTCAAAACGTCATCGTTTACTCATATCTATTGTGCAAAATCGACTCAAATTTCCGTCCGCGCTGTGAATGACTCCGAACCTGACAGCTTTGCAGAACGGCCATTGAAGGCTTGAATCGTAGGATCCAGGATAGAAATTAAAATGAAAAGTAACTGTCCCAAACATCAGCATCTGTAAAAGTGCATCCGATGGACATGTTGTATCCACTCAAATAGTGACGGGGGCTCTCAGTTTGCACCGACCTATTCTTTCTTGCTTCTTCACTCAGAGCTGCGAATCCCTTTAAGTACCAGTGGAATGTATTTCCTTGGTGATCAGGACGCAGTCGTTGGCACGTGCTCTCTGTGGCGTTCAGCGGGCGTTCGGCGTGTGCGCTCAAGTTTCCGGCCTGACACCCCTTTTCCACTTCACCACCGACGTCACTCAATCCTCTCTCTGCAAGAGAAGGCCCTTCGATGTGCAATCTGGACAAGTGTTCAATAAGTGTCGCAGACTGAGATTCCAGCTGTTCTGTCGAACTCCTCTCTGCTTTCCTCACGTCCTCCCGGCACAGGTTCAGGCTAGTGTGCAGACCGGACAGGTCTTCAGAGAGCTTGCCCAATGCTTCTTTGATTTCATTACTTGTCTGCTCGATGCTTTCGTATCCCCGTGGGCACGGTCTGTGTCCACTACGGGCCCAACGGCGGGTACGTGGCAGCCATGTTTGCAGTGTCCCACAATCTCGCTCCTCAGCACGGACACTTCACACTGAGGACAGGACACGACGTGGAAAGCGCACTCGACGTAGTGCTTCAAGAGACCGCAAAAGGGACCCTCGAAGTTGCAGCCATTCGACTTGTTCCAGCAGGCCACCTTGAGACCAAGAAACATCGAAAACTCGAGTTACATGAGGTCGTGCCAACGAAAATACAAACAAGGGAGTATCACCATTTTAGTAAAAAAAATGCTGACGGAACTTAATGAAACCAAGACAGCTGGTAAAACCTTTGTACTTTCAGATCTCGGTAATATTACTCACAATCTAATGTGACATTATCTCGCGAGGTTTGCAGGACGGTCCTACTGCTAAGCACCGCTGCTTATCTTGAATCTCAAATCTATGGAAATGCATGCTGAACGGTAAGACATAAGACAAAGCTGTCAAAGTGTACCTTACCGGTCATGCTGTCTTGTCTTTATTCTTTAAAACTAGTATATATTGACCTTATTTAAATATTGTCTATTACCGTTGTTTTATTTTTAGCTCATTATGGGCATCGCTTATAATTGATAGAGCATAGGGTTATCGAGATAGGCAATGTTGGGGCTTTTGGTGTGCTTTGTTGTCGTAGCGAAAAGCAGCATACTCTATTTAGAACAAAATCTCCCCGTAACTACATTGTAATATTGCTGCGTGTAATTAACCGATCTCGGGTATCCTCGACTGCAGTAAAGCCACTCTTTAACAACGCTTACCGCGATATTTCGGCGAAGTTACGCCAGATCGAGATATGCATTTATGTCATATGATTTGGCTTTGCTACCGCCATAATTCCAGTGATATAGAAATAAGTGCTTCGGACATACCGAATGCGCGTTTTGAAGCATGCTAATTTTGCAATATCCGCAAATGAAAATGTGAAGGGAAAGAAATCCTATAATGGAAAACGTAACAACGTTTTTATAAAAAAATGCGGTTCGCCCAATAAACATATCAGAATTTATATAACTTGTACCAGACCACATAACTTTCTATATTATTTTATAGATCCTTATATTTTTACACTAGATGGTCGGATTTTTAATTTCGCTGAAATAATTTTATGTTATGGCGCCGTCTCTAAACCCGCAGTGGCCACAACGCGCAAGTTCGTGGGATTTTTCGTTCTCGACTTACGAATTTTAAAAAGAGGCCGCGGCTGAAAGCCGTGTTTTTCACATAAGTCGTGGATTTTCAGTCCAAATCATATTAACTTTTTTCATGCACTCTGTGAGTACAGTTAAAAGGCTCAATGCCATGAAATAATCTTAGGCGCCTTGCTTTTTTTTTTGTAAAAATATCAAAAACGCTTTCTCAGTTAATTGTTGATGACATTTGACAATTAAATACTGGCAAGTAATTTGGAGTTACGTCAATACTTTTTGTGTCTAGTGGAGAGTCCAAAACACGCTCTGTATAGATATTATAAAATCACTCAGCTGTATAAAATTCGCTTTCCGGTACATACGTTAATGTTATACTAAAATCCATAAAGTACCGATTTTGAGGTTGATTTTCTAAAAGAACATTTTATATTTTTTATTTTTGGTTATAATCTAGATAGGATAGTTGTTTACTCAAAAAGCAAGTCGAGAAAGTGTGTATTTTGTTTTAATGTTTATATCTAAACCCCAATATCGTGAAAAACGTATTTCTACGGTCTAAACGGACTTAGCGAATTACGTCTTCACAAATTAAAATATTCTTGCCTTTTTCCAACGTTCCCACATAAAAATGAAGCAGATCCACCCTGTTATATTTACTGTTCATTTAAATAGTGGCATTATAGGCGGCAAGCTATAGATTGGAGTGTTCAAAGAGGAAGCAATACTTCTTAACAGACCAGCGGGCGTCGTAAATTCTTAATGTGCAGAAATCGGCAGACGTCATATTAATTTGGGGCCCTCATTTGCCTATATGAGTGGCCCGACCTTCCGGAACCGGCAAATGGCCACGACCTTTCGCGCTCGTAGTGTTAGATAGGACGGCCCGTGACTGTAAAGCGATCCAGCGAACCCTGTGTCACGAGGAGTGAAATGGTACGAATGTGTCGTTGACGCGACGAACAGTGACGGCCACCCAGGAGGAGTCAGTCAGTCAGAGTATTGCGAAAAGGAAAAACAAAGGAAATTTTTCTTGGGAGGATGAGGACATCACGGCCTTACAATACCGGCGGTCAACAACAGTTCTGTCGGCCAAAACAACGCCGCGTGCAAGCGTTTAAAACCGACGGCATGCACGGGAAAACAATCCCGCAGACGCACACACGAAGATGGATTCCGCGTCCCTGTTAGGGATCTGGACAAATTTTGAAACCAGCCAACCGTGCACGCGTGGAACGATACCGCGTATTTGCCCAAGCTTCGAGCGCCCTTTCCTTTAAACAGCCGTGCTCTATCTCTCTCCGCGGGGATCCGACAGCACCGAAATGGTTATCTCCTTTGGAAACAGCAAAGCAAGAGATCTATAGTTGTGGCTCAGGGTGACTACATGTTTCCCCTCCGCTTTTTTAGGCTGGCGCCAACTTTAAGTTACCCTTTCCCAGATCCTCTCCCACCGCCATTTTTTCCCACTTAGTTCGCTAAACGTACACAACGTTGAGTTTCTGCAGTCTCGACACACCGGCAACTCTGTGAGGCCACTTCAGTTTCCGTTCGTAAGAGAGTAGTTCCCGCGACGAGTTCCCACGACAACAACGGAGCACACAGACCGGCATTGCAAGCCGAAACCTCGCCGTCGGAACGACAGCGGTGAAGCGCTCCCTTGCGCCCGACGAGGATTAGCGGCGTAGTCCGGGAGCGCACGACCGGCGAAAAGTGTGACAAGATGGTCGACGAAAACAGCAGAGGTTGCCATGGTAACGAGGAAGGCAACACTGGTTTGTCGGGAACAGGTACCACAAACGTTGTCGCCACCCCAAACAGCGGAGCGGCGAAAACTTGTAGGCACCCTAGTTGTGTCGAATCCAGCCACGCTCCATGTCAACTAAAACCGTTTTGTGAAGAGTGGTCTTCTCCCAGAATGGAAAGTTAGCACCGGCAGGCGCGTTCTTCTGGAAAAAGGAAGAGAAAGAGAAGTTTGAGTAACTACAGTAACTACCTCGTAAGCTCCCCTCCCGATATGAAGCTTCCGAGGGCATGATGTACGCCTCGGTTAGCTTCTCGCGCCTCGCTGCTCAAATCTATTCTTCATTCTGTTCCGGCACAGCCACTGTTCCGCACTGGCTGTCGTGGCTGTGCGGAACAGAGTAAAGAATAGATTCGAGCACCATCTGGACGGCGTCATTCTGCCAGGCTTCAGTGTCGTGGGTTTTGGGCTCGGCGTCGGTCAGTTAAGACTTTATTTCGTGTGTGTTTCTTCGCCCCGCTGAACTTTGTTTCTCGGGTGCGGTTCCGCTGGACGTTTTCCTGGAATGTTTTCTTACTAACTGTTTGTTAGTATTGTACTTGTCATGTTTATTTCGTCATGGCGAAGCGGCACTGACGGTTGCTGTTGAGAGCGTGTTCGCACGCATTTGGTTGCGTCCCGTTTAGGGAAGTCGCCCGGAGGAATTGATTTTTGTTCTCCTCGCCGTGTGCGGCTGAGCTTTTCCGTCTTTATTCAATTTTTGTTTTTTGTTTTACTTTTACGTGTCGTCGACTTCTTTGTCTGACTCTCCACCAGGCGTGGACCTACTCGCCTTGCCACCACTCGAACCTAAATTCTTTCATTTTTATTAACATAATTTTCTTTAAGATCGGAGCTGGGTAATTTTATTCTTGTTTATTTATTTTTGTTCCCTACCCCCCTCCGTGACCATCTCTCCGTGCGTTTCGGACCGTTTCTGTGTCTTCAATTTTGTGTATTACGGAAGTGAAAGGTTATTCTCCGGTGACCTGTGCGATGTGCGGTAAACAAACCCTAGCGTTTGGTTTCGGAAAGAATTGTATATAATATACCAATGTGTGGTGACATTCTATGTCTTGGTAATATGACAGCTAATAGCTAGTGATGCTAGTTTACGGTGAAAGTTTTATAAATCGAAACAGCACAACGTTTGTTGCATCTTCGATATTGATGGTTTACTAGGCCTGCTGATTTATTAGATATGTTGCTCGTGGTTTCCCGCTTTTATCAAAACAAAAATAACTATTCACTACCACAAATTGCGTTTATAATTATTTACAAAACACATTAAAAATTCAATAAAACTTTTTCACAATTCATAGAAACGCACAGGTCACAATATCTGAGGTCTTGCAAAACGATGAAGTCTTTTTTCCGATATTGAGCCCCAAATATAGAACATTCAAACAAAATACAGACTTTCGATTTGCTTTTCAAGTAGACAACTATCATATCTACATTTAGCACAACATTAACGCTAACGTACCTCAAGGGGAATTTCATACAGCTGAGTGATTTTGTAATATCTATACAGAGCGTGTTTTGGACTTCGAATTTGTACGGTTTTTCAGAAAGCCGTAAAATGCTTCGCGTGCCTTCTATCGTTCTGCAGTTTGTTGATTTAGTGGTTTTCGATGACGCTGAGCAATTTTCTAATTGAAACTATGCCCTTAAACACAATATTACAAGAGTTAATTACGCAAAAATAATTAACAATGTAATTATCTCGGACTTTAATCAATTTTCCTAAATAGGGCCCCTGGCCCAGGACCAAAAAGACACAAGCCTTTTTTTGTTGCGACGCGTAGTTTTCGCAATATCGGATTTGTCCACCTTTCGTGAAACACCCTGTATATATATATATATATATATATATATATATATATATATATATATATATATATATATATATATATATCACTGGAGGAAGCACTTCGAGAAGCAATTGCTATCTGCTGCACATAGACCAATACTCTCTTGATTACTGGTAATTAAGGAGGGTTTCTGTTCCTAATGGCATTCGGTTTTTATAGAGTTTCTCCTTTTGTTTTCTTAATTATAATTTGTCGCGTGCCACGCCAAATCCCACATATATCGGTTACACGCAGCATAGCAGCACAGAGGCAAGTGCGCAAGCCGACGTGTTTCAATAAATAAATATTTTGAGGAGGAAAACTTGAGCCCATTCCTTAGTGTGAATGTCAACAACAAAATATGCATTACAATTCTACCTTCTATAATCAGGAATCAGGCACAGCCGAAGCTACAAAGTGCGAGGATGCTGAACTGAGCGGAGCTTTCCCTGCTACGATTATGCGTGGGAAGCATGAGAGCTCGGAATGGCTTAACACACGCTGCTGCATTTTTTGCTTTGCTCGCACGTTCGGTGAAACCAAGATACTCCAATGTAGTTACCACTGGGATATAAATTTCAAACCCTAGCTCAGCACTTTCGCAGCACAGGTCGAATAATGTCCCAGTGCAATGATGTCAGTGACGAGATAGTGACATCCTGTTGCTTATAATTCACACAACAAACGTGACATCAGTGCTCACCCGGCGTTTTGCGATGAAGCCCATTGAAATGTCGAGTCGGACGCGCGTCATCGTCGCCGAAGGATTCCTCATCGAGGGGAGCAGGTGCTCCTCGTTTGGAGCACTCCTCGTGGCACTCGGAGTACGAGCATGTGGCCTACAGGCCAGCCTGATGGCTTTGAGGGACCATCCACACACTGCGCAGCGCTGTGAGTGATGGCAGGATCCTGGAATAGAGACGGGCCTCCAGTCTAGGGCGTCGGAGAATCCGGAAACGCAGAAGGACCTCATCTAGATGTGCCACCGTCGAGTCCTGCTTCGGGTCTCTCTTGAATAGGGTGGTCCAACCTACGGGAAAAGAAGGTTCCCAATATGTCGACGTAACAAATGGCTTAATATATTACGACTCGGTTAAAACACAGATGTCTATTGCCGGATTTATTTTGAGTAATTAAATAACGTTTCCACCGTGACGTCTCATAGCATCAATTAAATTTTATGGCACAAATATATCTTGTCTACAAATAAAATCTGGAGGCATGCACAAATTATGCAGCGTGTTTCAACTCCTCCCACTATTTGAATTGAATTGATCTTGGGCTTTTATGGGGCGGCAGCAATTGACTTATGTTATAGTGCGCCAACCACCATTTGGGCGACTGAGGTTCATCAGTAACACAAATACACACACACAAAAAAACAAAGACAACTACAAGCCTGCTAGCAAAAGCAGCGAGAATATGTTGCCATTATTAAGTGACAAATCAGTGGAACGATTATTTTTAAGGGACGTAGTCCTTAGCATAAAAACTGGCCGTGTTATCATATCTTTGTTGCATTTCAGGATGTTCTACGCTGGAAACATCTTTAAGGAACATTCTGCGTTAATACGGTTCATGGGCATTTAACCCAATAGATTAAAATTATTTTGAAGAAGTAGTACTGCATCTGACAAAACTAAATGTTACTTTCTCAGTCAGAACAACTCTTTCTGACTCAAAGTTTTAATTTGAGGGCTGCAAGTCACTCGGTATCTCCTAGACTGATGATCAACTTCAATATAGATGTTTCCTTATCGTTAGCACCGCGAAAAAGGCTATTTAAGGCAGAACTCCAAAGTAGCATTGTAATGGAAGGCATGTTTCATGGAGAAAATTACGTTACCAAATACTTGGCACACTCCAAAGCACACCACAGAATCCACATTCTCCGAAGCTTTCGCTATCAGCCGTTAAATCAACTCCGGCTTGATAACAAGGCCGAATCGCTACAGATTCTACGTCACAAACCTGAGGCCAGTTTGGGACACGGAGGCACACGAGTGCTCTGTCGCCCTTCGGTTGGCAACCGTCCTGCCAACCGTCCTGCCACCAGCCTTACACTCCGGAGTACATTCTGTCAAGGTCAGATCAGAAACAGGACCATGCATGCGTAAAAACGGCGTCGTGAAAACTATAATAAGCGACCACTGGACGAAACGATTGCCAATCGCCGAAACGTAGCTCAGTGTAACGGAATTCTCTAAGTCTAAATTAATATTGAATCCCCTGCCACGTGTAAACATCACTATCGCAGCGAGCTTACCCAAAATGTGTAATCGGTGGTCGAAATGAACTAAATCTCAGGTAAGACCAAATGTAAAGTTCCGTTGAAAAAAAAAACTGAGGCGCGATTTGTTTTTTTAGCAGAATGGACAGTATTTCAAATACAAGTATTTGAAATGCGTCCTTAAAAACTTTGAGAATTTTGTATATCTTTTTATTTGCATACTGGTTAATCTGTTTGTCATTTGTATTTAAATATTGAGAATTAGGTTGAGGTTTGAGATTCGGAAACTGTATTGTTGCCAGACTTGAAGTTGATAGTTGGTTTTTCCTGGTGAAAACATTTGTTTACAATTTAAATGCCACGTATAATGCATATTGACAGTTATGATTAATTACGGTGATATTCTACAATATAATTGTAACGCAGTGTCATGTTTTCTGGTTACCGTTATTTTACAGTGGCCTTTTGCTAAAGTGGAATTACAACGAGGTTCGGTAGTATGACACAGTCACGATAAGCGAGTTTCGATTTTTCGACCTCATAAGCGCAAGCTTGTAGGCGTGCCTTCTTTGTCAAAATGAAGGCGGGCTAACACTGGTCTTACTTTTTCTCTGCGAGTCACCGTTTCATGCGCGGAGAATGAATGCAACGGCTGCTAAGCCTCCAGCAGAATGGATACTATTGCTAGGTATGCATGTTTTTCGAGTTGAATCACTTGACGTCAGCTTTACATGAAAGCGTGCGTCCCATAATCACAACGTATCGTTTTTAAGTGTTAAAATACCCGGTTTCTGATGTTGGACACGCGCGGGCGTTAAGGAAGATGGAAAGACTTACGAACGTCGGATGTGCAACGTCGTTCATTCTTGTTTTGTGTTGTGGTTAATGCGGATAAATAAAACCGCGAGATAACGCGAATTAAAAAGCAATATTATTTTCTTTTGGCCCAAACTACTCGTGAGACGAAAGGAGGATTCTTACGATCGCGAGGAGTGCTTTAAAGTTTTTGTCAGTCAATGTTGCAACAACCTCGTTGCATCACCGAAAAGATCAAATGAAAATCACGTTATCCAGAATGCATTATTTGTCGCTTCTGCAACGGAGTGCGTGAATTTCTCGTCGATCTTCTGTATTGTGGCAGAACATATTTAAGATAATCCACACTTGCAAAGGCTGACAAACACACAATAACCATGTCGCCTACTCCGCACGTCGTCGTAACCGCTGGAGTACTACACTGTACGACGGTAAACGCAGGACTCGCACGGCGTCCATTTGCAATCCATGGCCCCGTTGCGTTCTAGAGCGTGTGCACGTTTGCCAAATGTTTGCCGTACTTTCCTCCAGAGTTCGGCATGTGCCGAACTTGGCGAATGTGAAGTTCGGCAGATTAGACCATCACTACTAGAAACATCAGTATTCTGGGCGAGCGAGCGAACTCGTTAGAGCAATGGCATTCACGCACGACATCGTGCCCCACAACCGAAAATGACTCTACTCACGACGCAAAACTTTTGTCTCGACTATAATCAACACCACCGTGTCACTAGTTCCCAGGCAGCACAGGCCAAGGCAGCACCAGGCAAGGGGAGAAAGGGCAGGCCCTGAAGCTGGGAGGAGAGAAACCTCCTCTCTTACGTTCCTAGTGCTCGCCCTATTCTCCCTTCGCCTGGTGTTGCCTTCGCCCGTACTGCAAGCAACTATACTCGTTTCACATGAGGACCGACCACAGCGCATGCTACGAGCCATCGGAGCCAATCGAAGGCCGTGTGACTGTCACGTGACCTTGGAGAGGGGCCGCGTTGACGGACGGAGAGCGTATCACGTGCTACGTTCTACAGGGCTGGATTGGCTGAGATGGCTCGTAGCGTCCGCTGCGCTTGGACGTAAGCTGAAACGGAGTAGACACTGAGTATAGACACCCAACACCCTAGCAGAGTCAAAGCCGTGGCCCTTGGAGGCACGACGTTACCAACGTTGGAAGGAGAAGGCGATCCCGGTGTAGTTGGGCTTCTCACTGTTTTTCCATAGAGTTACGATGATGTACGCTAGAAGTTCGGACTGGCGTTAGTGCCTACTTGACTTCCGCGAAACAAATTGAAGCAGACAGCAACCAGTCTACTTTTGTGGTGCTCCTGCGAATTCCTATAAGAAGACGCGCGTGCATTTTGTCTCTTCGCCGGAAAAGGACATAGAACACTTTGGTTATTTGGGTCGTACTGAATAGTATGTACCTTGATTAAAATTGTAAAAGTGTAAATCCTTTAGTTGGCGCATTTTCTTTTCGTGAGTGAACGATGCTTAACTTCGCTACATTTTCAATCCCAAACATGTGTTCCTCAGCAGGTGAGTGAAAACAAGCGACGATTCAAAGCAAAATAACAATCGAAAAAATATGGAGTGCGCTCAAGGTTTGCCAGCAGTCTGGTGACGCTTATATATTGCTAATATGACAGTCATGTCACTATATAAAAAAATGACCATGCCGTGCATCTTAATGAGC
The DNA here is from genome assembly GCA_037355805.1 of Ixodes ricinus. NCBI lineage: Eukaryota > Metazoa > Arthropoda > Arachnida > Ixodida > Ixodidae > Ixodes > Ixodes ricinus. The sequence goes on from JAZHYW010015179.1 coordinate 90,543, forward strand.
GGAAAAAAACATTCAAAACGTAAACACTAAAGTACGTGAGCTATGAAACCTGTCTATGTTTTGTTTTCTCGGCCGGGCAGCTTTTATCGGACACTTGTTCGCAAAGATTTCAAGCGGCCGCGTGACATTTTGAACGTAGAACACGTATCTTCGCATAGAGCAGAAAGAAAAAGCGGTACTTAATCAGTTAAAACCAGAATAGATTACGGGCCTTCAATCTATTTTGATTGTACATGCACGCGCAGTTCGTGATCCAGTGTTACTGCGTAGTTAATTGTTGCCGTCTCTCTTGGTTTGCAGATGTCCTTCGTTCGTTTAGAACGCATATCCCTCATGCTGAGAAGCGCCGACGTCGTGTTCGCACTAACAGTGTCCGACAGTGCACAACAATTTATGTACGAAGTCGTTTTACACCTTTTCTGAAGGCTGAACCGTAAGTAAGCAATTTAGCGATCAACGAGACGAGCGACGGCAACAGCGACGATGGTCAGCGAGGAGGGACGAAGATTTCTCTGTCGCTGGTCGCGTCGCTCGGTTTTTTGGATTTCAAGAAAACGCCGCTCATCGCCTTGGTCACGTGTTTCATCGCTTTCATGCGGTTTGCCTCAACGCGCGACTGACCGAGCGACAGCGAAGCGGGTGGCCGTCGCTCGCCAGATCGCTTACATGCGAGTTACGCTTTATGCAATGAATTTGAAAGAAAGCCCCGTAACTGTCCAATTATTTCGTCTGCCTGAATGAAAAATGTTTGAATCTACCTAGTAGCCAGGAATTATTCGGTGTATTTGCTCTTACGATCTAGCGCAGTGAGAAAATGCGCTCGCTTTTTCCCATAAACATAAATTAGCGGTAGTCAATTTTTGACTGGTGGCTGTCTGCTTCAATTAGCGTCAACACATTAGCGCCAGCTGAACCTCTACCGTATATCATAACAACTCTATGGCTGTGTTCCAAAATTTACTCAATCCGACTCGCGTTTCAGAAGCGGGTTCTTTACTCCGGAGTAATTACTCACGCTACCCCCTTGATCGGGGGATAGCGTCGGATCAAATCGAGTAAATACGTCACGTGATCTGTTCGTTGTTTGCTTTCTGCGCCGACGGCCGTCAAAGCTCGCTTGGTAAGTTGGCTTTGGTGGCGGACGTTCGAAATGACAAAAAATGGGGTGCAGACATTTATGTGTGGTTATGGCGATTTGCTCCTTTCAACGCAAGAATTGACTACATCACAACCAGACCGTGCAGCTTCCCGGGAAGGTATACCTGTTGTTATCATCAGAGTGCGAGAGTAAGTTACATGGCACTGTTGAGAATGCGGCCTGCGCAATACCGGTACACCCTGTGGAAGCAATTTTTGCAAAACGTAATCGGTGCAAATTACGATGCGTAGAACATTTACATTTAGTCACCAGGACTAGATTTACAGCGATCGCGCTGATTCATAAAAACAAATTTTGATGTCAAACTGAAAGGAGTAAGTGATTTTGATCTCAATATACAGCCCAAAAGGAGGGCCACCAAAAGGAGCTGGTGGAGCTACCTGAGAAAACACCGCGTCGTCATTAATATTATCGCCTCTTCGAACGCTTTCTCCATGATCGAAAGAGATCCTCTGCAATTTTCTGCCGTCGCTACTATGTTCTCTTTTTGCCGTAGTCAAAGACAAAGCCAATCCGTGTAGTATCCAGGTGATTATCCCTACCGTTCCGAAATCGAGTCGAAAATCCTTTACTCGCGATGTCACGTGGTATTACTCGCTGACGTAGGAGACAGGTTACTCGGGTAAGATTTCGAACATAGCCATCGGGTTTTTCTACTTTTCTGCTCTTCTTTCTTTCCGGACGATCCGATACACTGATTTCTATGACAATTTCTAGATCGCCCTTCCCCACTTTCCGCTCCCGCGAGTGAGGCCACAGGACAGCCATCTTGCATGCGGAAAAATCGCGTTTTTGCTAGCGTTGCAGAGGCTGGCGGAACCGTGCTGAAGACACGTTCTCTACTCGTTCGCCGTTATTCGCCGAAGAGGTTTCTAAGACCTTGTGTAAGCGTGTAAGCATTGAGACGTGCCGTTGAGAACGCATGGCAATTTTTACGAAAGCGCATGCCGCAGGAAAAAGGCACAACTCGTCGAAAGGAAGTTTCGCCGGTCTCACAGCATAATCAAAGCTTCCTTTGCACGCCAAAGTGCAGCGTCTCTGTGCCTCGGCACACTTCTATAACGATCAGGATTCGACGTCATGTGGATGGGATACAGGTGAGTCGTGCTTAGCAATCTGCAATCGAGTTGCCGCTTCGTTCAGATGACCGAAGGTTCACTTTGGTTGTTGCGGCGCATCGAAGAGCTGCCCTCGAGCTGGTAGTTCTTGTGCCGTGCTATGTGATCCTCTGCTGCTCCCTAAATTGCTCTGGCGTAGAAGTGCACTTTCAGGAAGCACATGTGCTGTAGTTGGTATTGAACCCGCTGGTCTGTCGCACGTTTCGTCGATACAAACGTTTCATCAAAACTTATCCTGCGAATTGCAAGCTGTATGAACCTTTCATCGCGTTGCCTACCCAGCCCAACCGTCCACGCCGCTTTGGAGTGACAGGCATCAGCGGCTCATTACCACAACAATGGTTTCACATCCATTTCAATTCAGTTTGTCCACAACAGTCGTCAAAACCCCGAAGGAGAGGACTTATTCGGACAGAATGCCACTAAAGCAATGCCGCCTCTTTACTGGTCAGGACTCAGGATAGACTCCCTTCTGTTAGTTTTGTTATGTTGCTACGGGTGCTTGGTCCAGTCCTTTCTTCTATCAATATTCACTATTCTGGAAACTTCCAGGTCATGCTCGGCTGCCATCATATGTCCTGGTGGAGGTGCTGGGTGCTTTACCCTTAACCCTTTTTTATTTACTGATTTATTTATTTTACCCTTAGGGTGGAGACTTTATAGAGGGAAGGGGCCTTACAAAAACAAGTTATAAAAACAAAAATCTCACTATAATCAACATAGAATAATACACATGAAAAGAAGATTGCATTTTGACTTGAAACATATTATAGAACATGACTGTGTCCCCCCTGGTGGCTCCTTAGCCGAGTTGTCTGACAACGGGACATGGGTGTCGGACTGTCCCACGACTTACACCCGTGGCGAGCCGTGAACCAAGTCTAATCCTGAGCCCGGAAGAAAAACTACAAGAGGAGTTCCACACGAGCGAACCCTTCAGATACAAGTAGAAGAAGCTGAAATCTGAACCAGTTGCTGCTACATACCAGGAAGAACCACCGGAATTTGGTCTTCCGCCAGAAAAAACCGAAGTGAACTAAGCCAATGACGACAAGCCCATACAGCTATCCGCTTCCGCTCCCACCACTGTTTGCATGCCCGTCACACCTCGCACTCCGACGCCCTTTCACGGCAAGGTGTATGAAGACGTCGAGGAGTGGTTTGAACAATATGAACATGTCCCCCGCCACAATGGGTGGACAGAAGACAAGCACCTGCAGAACCTTTACTTGTCGTGGAGGAAACTGTCAGGCACTGGTTTGAGAACCACAAATCCTTCTCAGCGTCATAGAAAGTTGGCAAGATCGAGCTGAAGCTCACGTTCATCAGCGAACATCGACGAGAGAGATCCAAAGATCTAATTCGGTCCAGGACACGGCCCCAACGAGAGCATCATTGCTTTCGCGGAAGATATTTAGCACCTGATCAAGCGCCTGTGCCGACCCTCATGCTACAAAATACAAGCTGAGAATCCTCATGTCCCTCACGTGGGGAACATCTCCAGCAGACTTGTCCGCAACCCTCCGACAACAGTCGAAGGATTCATCACCAAGGCTTCGAACCTTGAACGTGCACTGCATGTCCGGAGCCCGTCAATATCAACCACTGCACAGCGTCTCCACACTCGAGTCATCCAGCTTCAAATTCGACGCCAGCCTCCCAGGCATCCGCGACATAATACACGAATATCTCCGGGAGGAGATCAGGAAACTATTTCCTGCCACCAGTCGCCCGGCCTTTACTTAGATTGCCGATATTGTTCGAGAAAAAGTTCAACAGGCATTTCAACCGGAGACTTCTGCGAGCGAGTGGCGTCTGACGAAGCGAGGATGACTTACGCCGCAATGGCACGATGACCGCCATCGGCTGCCCATTATAGAATGCCAATTCATTGGGACACCCCAACGCCGCAGTATTCCCGACGTCGGGAACAACCAGTGTGCAGGTCTGCACCGTGCAAAGTACACCGAGGAAGACGGAGGTGTTGAAAACCGCCGCCAGACGACCACTCTGCTACCATTCCGTAAGGCCGACCAAGTCTACCAGAGGCGTCCGTACCAATGAATGGGCCTGCGAGGGTTCGTGCCTATACGACTCTCGACCACGTCTCGAGAAGCGACCGTGGGACATTGAGGAGTTTCTTCGGTGGCCTCTATCCTGGTGCCGACACTGCCCCAAAGCTCATGATCTCTATCACCTCGACGGGTGGTAAGCACGGCACTTGCTTCATCACTATGAATGACAAAGCAGGTGAACGACAATGCAACGACAGTTGATTTGGTGTTGGTCGTCGTACAAGGGCAATAATTAATTTACCGACACCGTATATCTGTCCACTCCACGAAGCACACGATTTCAAACTTTGAGAGAGAATGCCGCTGATTAGCTTGAAGAAATAAAAGAGAATGGTTAGTCGTTCTCGAGAACTGGACACCAAGCATCACCCCTACTTCACTTTGCCACACGAGACTTACACAATTGTCAGTGGCCGCGCCATGGAAAAGAAATCACCATTGCGGAATGGAAATGAAGTAGCTTGGATAGCAAAAAATGTTGTTGACAGTCATCAAGTCAACTGTACAGCAAAAGGCACAGCCACGTAAGCAATACATGCCTGAACTTGTTACATTGACGCAGAAAACTACCAGGAAAATGTGCGGATAAGAAACTAGCCCTGCAGCTTCAGTGCATCAGATGTCAGCGGCGGCACATGACGTATGATCACAAGACGGCATCAGTCAAAGTCCGCACTTGACCAAACTGAGCACCAACCTGCCTGGAGCGTCATCCGACAACATCCGACGCAGGTACTACGACTGAACGCCTCCCACGAGACTGTCGCAGAAAGAACTCAACCATAGCCCACTCATTTTTTTTTCTTCAAGGAACAAAGCAAAATTTTATTTTAAACAGCAATTTGCATTAAATAAGACAGAATACATTCTCGATTTCCAGGTGTCATATCTTGCTCAAAATCAGGACTTCTAGTCTGAGTCTCACTTACATGCAGACGCCAAAGTTGATGGAATACTTGCAGGATTCCCGTCGTTTTCATCACACATTTCACTGCCCACTAAACTATCGTCTAATTCCTAAAAATCGGAACGGCCGAATGATTCGTCGTTACATCTGCCTGAGCATTAATACCATGAAAAAAAAGTTTCGCATCTCTTTGCCGGCTAAAGTTGACATCCGTGCCAAAGCCATGTTGTTTTAGCGTGAACGCTCACAAGCGACTGCTCTTTTTTTTACTAAATGGAGCATTCTTTCTCCGTCAAACGTTAAAACAAACGAGCGAACTGTTCAAGGTAAATGGAGCAACAGGGCTGGTTTAGCGATCTGCTCAAACGCGTGCTAAACAAACGCCGAAACGGAGACGCGGGCTACACTCGTGGTGGGGCTTTATGGTCCGTAAGGGTTGGCATGAGTGACACTCGTTATTAGGAGCAAGGGGTTAACGAAGAGTTTAATTGGAGTCAGTAATTATGTAGTCAAGTGGAAAAAACCTTTTGATATACTAACCAAGTATGCATCATATTCACACTCAATCCTTTACGCCTTCATAGTCTACGCACCAAGAATTGCGTTCACTGCATGCGGTGGAGCTTTTTAGGACACTCGGATCTCAGACCCCCCAATATATAAACAGCTCAACGCTGATATTGATTTCCCCGTTATTGAGAAGAATCTCACGTCATGTTCCCCAACGACCAAATCGGTCTACGGCTTCTTTTTACTTTTCTAACTTGGAATCTATTCCTCGGTTGACTGGGATGCAGAGCATGTATGACAAGTGTTTTTACCCTGACGTAAACCTTTTAGCTATCTTGCATGTTTAAAAAAAGTATAATACTGAGGCCCACTTTGTAGTTTGGAAATATTTTTGGTCCCATTGTCTTTCACTTCGTGTAAGTAACCCTCCTAGGGCCTTACCGGCTGTCTGGGGCACAATAAAACGTGGAATGATTGGATTGATCCTTACACGATAAAATGATCTAAAAATCGCGGTTGTTACACCTATCTTGAAGGGAGGATGTCGTAGTAAGGTTGAAAACTATCGGCCTATTTCCATTTTGCCATGTCTAGCTAAAATATTAGAGAAATTTATTTTTATCACCATGTCTTCCTTTATAGACAAACACAACTTAATGTCTCCAAATCAGTATGGCTTTATTGCCGGCCGAGGCACACAACCTCTCCTGGATGCTCTTTCGGACGACATAAATTATGGCTTTGAACACAACTTATGTACATGCGCGTGCTTTCTTGACGTATCAAAGGCATTTGATACAGTTACTCACTCCATTTTACTCAAAAAGCTTTCAGCTATAGGTTTCCGTGGTCCTTTCTTGTTGCTATTAGAGAGCTTCTTATCTGACCGCTCACAAATGGTTTCGGTGAACGGCGTGCATAGCTCTAAAATATTTTTGAAATCTGGGGTCCCACAGGGGTCTATCCTTTCACCACTATTGTTCAATATCTATGTCAATGATATGTGCACTGCTGTTTCCGACTGCATTCTATACCAGTACGCTGATGACACTTTGTTACTTACGCGTCACCTCTCTTATCCAAAATCAATAGAGATGCTCCAACGTTCTTCAAATCAACTAATGGATTGGTTTAATCGCAATCTACTTGATATAAACATCTCTAAGACGAAACTCGTCTGCTTTCACAATCCTCTAAAAGTTATTTCTTTAAATGTTCCTTTTTTCTTACACACATCAGAATGTATCCTCTGCCATTGTGATCAAATTCCTTATTCAGACACCGTAAAATACCTTGGAATACTCTTAGATTCAGACCTGTCATGGAACTCTCATCTTACAAAAATATGTTCACAACTAAGGAGTGTTTCCTGTTTGCTTTATCATATCAAAACATTTATGCCTCTTGGTGTTCGCAAGCATATTGCCTATTCTTTAGCTTACAGCAAGTTACGCTATGGTATAACTATTTTTGGCCAATGCTCGAACTTATGGCAAACAAAGGTGAACAGCATCTTGAAGGGAATTCTAAGAAATGTATGCTATAATCTTACGTCCTCCAATTTAAATTTTTTCAAATGCTTTTAATGCCCGATTTTCGATCTTTGTTCTTGGAAACAGTGGTACTCAATCACAACTGGAATGATGAATTTAAAACGCATCACCCGGTCTCACGGCAGTTGCGCAAGGTTTCACGATACCTTGTTCCCAGTTGCTACACTCGGTATGGTAAAAACATTCGTTCATTTTATGTTCCGCATATATTTAACTCTCTCCCGCCTCATTTTTCAGACATCACGTCCAAAAAGAAACTTAAAAAAGCTCTACGCCATGTATATTGGAATGAAGGAGATACATAAATAATTTTTTGTCTATCGCGAGAAAGAGGAGGGAAAGGGGGGGGAAGCGGTGTAGTTTCATTCTAAGTTAACAAGCGTTTTTTTTTTTTTAATAACACGCGTTTATGACAAAAGCTTTAGGCTTGTGGGTGTAACCTTCCTGTGACTTTCATGTGACATTCGTGTGACTTTCACGTGACTCCAGTGTGACTTTCAGTTTCTGTGATTGTTCTTTTTATCGTGACAACTGACGTCATTTTGCTCAAATCCTCCACTGTTTTCTTTTCGTTTTTTTTTTTTTTAGAATATTTTGTTACCAGTGCTACTATGGTTCAGTCACACAAGCCCTTGAAGGCTTTGACGAACCGGCCTTGCTTCATCACTGCACCCATAATGTACAAATAAAATTTATTATTATTATTATTATTATTATTATTATTGTTATTATTATTATTATTATTATTATTATCATTTGCGTAACGAGTTTCGACAAGTTAGAAATAAGGTAAACGCAGTAATCCGCTCTGCAAAGCGAAGATATTTCATATCAAAATTTGAGGAATCAAGGTTTAGCTCGGCTAGGACGTGGTCGCTGATTAATCAATTTCGAGGGACTGGTGCTGAGCGTTCCATTGATGACGTTCTTGAAAGAAATTTTGGTTCACTCACATTCTCACTAGCCGACGATTTCAACAACTTCTTTGCTAAATATTCTGGCGTGTGTAGAGACCCAAATGATAACTCGTGCACATTGAATGATGCATCATTAAAGTCAGCTTTCCTTCCCTCTTTAAATGAGAATGATCTCCATTCTATGTTGTTTAGTTTCAAAGCTAGCAAGTCACCTGGTGCCGATGGCATTCGCGCATATGATTTGCAGAGAAATTTCGCACGAATTAAGGATGTTCTTCTAATTATGCTTAATGGCTTTATTACTTTTGCCAACATACCTGATGGTCTAAAAGTTGCCATTGTTAGGCCCCTCTTCAAAGGAGGCGCCCGATCGAAAATCGAAAATTATCGCCCTATTTCTTTATTACCAATTTTAGGCCAAATTCTTGAGAAACACCTCTTTCAGTCGATGTATAGCTTTTTGGATACGAATGAAATCTTTTCACCCACTCAGTACGGTTTCATTGCTGGAAAAGGCACGCAGCCAGCCCTTGATGATTTTTCTGATAACTTATATTCCACATTTGAAAATAACATGTTCGCATGCGCACTTTTTCTTGACGTGTCGAAGGCTTTTGACACTGTTAGCCACCAATTGCTCTTAAGGAAATTACATCGCCTGGGTTTTCGTGGCCCTTTTTATTCTTTACTAGAAAACTTCCTTTCTCAACGTTCTCAATTCGTTTCAATCGGCGGGTTTAAGAGTTCTCTTCTTCCTCTTAAGGCGGGGGTGCCTCAAGGTTCAGTGTTATCGCCTCTACTTTTCAACATTTTTGTCAATGACATGGCTAGTGTCGTCAGTGGATGCACGCTCTACCAATACGCCGACGATACCCTTCTTGTGTCGCGTCATATTAATTTCCATGACTCTTTCAACACACTCGAGGAAAATGCCACCCATATAATGGACTGGTTTGCTGAGAACATGATGGACATTAATAGGTCTAAAACAAAGCTAGTTTATTTTCGTAATCCTCTCAAAAGCCACCCTGCTAATGTAAAGTTCCTTCTTCACCGATCTAAATGTGATCCATGTACATGTATACCAATTGAGTCAGTTAATCATGTTAAATACTTGGGTGTTTATTTTGATTTTGATATGTCGTGGAACACACATATGTTATACTTATGTAGTAAACTACGTGTTGTATCCTGCATGCTTTATAACACTAGAGTCTTTATACCAGTTGGTGTAAGGCTGCTGATGGCTCACGCACTTGCTTACAGTGTCATTCGGTACGGCGTAACCGTTTTTGGAAATTGTTCTGGTCGCTTGCAAACCAAAGTTGATACCCTACTGAGAGGAATACTTACCAGCGTTGCATATAATACACCTTTGTCAACAACTCGGGATATTTTCAAAGCTCTCCAATTGCCAAACCTCCGTTCACTTTATATTCAAACGGTTATATTACGCAACTTTTGGAATAAGGATTTCAAAACACCGTCACTTCCGACTCGCTCATTGCGATGCACCCCTCGTTTCAACGTGCCACGTTGCTGGACCCGTTATGGTAAATGCACGCGCGATTATTATGTTCCGACCTTATTCAACGCTCTGCCGGACTCAATCCTGGACATCACCTCACTGAAGGCATTGAAGAAAGAACTGAAATGTGTTGACTTGAATATTACTTAGTGCAAGCCTAGTACCAGTGTGTGCATAGTGAATTTGCAGGGCTATTATTTTTTTCTCTGGCCCCTTCTTCCCCAATGATTCTGATGACATTTCCATGTCTTCTGTTGTTTTCTTTTTTCTTTTTTTTTTTTTTTTGCTCCTTTCATGCCATGTAGTGTCATTTTGTAACTGTGTTTCATTTTGCTTTCTCGTTTTTTTTATATGTGTATTAATTTGCTTATTCACTCTTTTTTTTCTTTTTTTTCTTTTTGTCACTGTCTGATGACAATTACGACTTTTTCCTTCTACTTTTTTTCCTTAATATGTCTTTCCAGCGTCGTGTTTTCATTTCAGTATAGTTCTGCTAAATATGTTTATTTCTTTATTTACTTTTTTTTTTGCTATGATTAGCGACATTTCGGTGGTGACGTGCGGGCTGGTGAGGGGCGGATGCTTGGAGTGGAGAGAAGCCTCCTCACTACTCCAGACTTTCGTCTGCTTCCTCCTCTCCAGATCGCGCTCGGCTCTTGGCTTGTCGCTGATTATACTTTCATTTCCATTGCTCTAATAGTTCTGATAACGTTTATGTATACCTTTCTGTCCTGACAATGTTTTCCTTTGCTTCGTCGTTTTTTATTTTTTTTTGTTTTTTCTTCTATTTTTGCATTTTTGCCGATCTTATCGTTTTTTTATTTTTTTAGGGTGTCATCACACAAGCCTTTAGCTGGCTTTGATGTGCCCATACATATAACATTGCATTCCTGATGGGCAAATAAAATTATTATTATTAATATTATTATTATTATTATTATTATTATTATTATTATTATTATTATTATTATTATTATTATTATCATTATCATTATTATTATTATTATTACTACTACTATGAATTTAATTTTTGTGAAAAAATGTATCCGAAGAGTGCGCGTAAATTCGGAAGGCACGCACTGAATATGCGGCGTGTTTTCAGCTCCCTTGAGGTCTACCCAGGATGCATCTTTTTGGCGAATCTTGTGTCGCGAAACTAGGTATCGGGAAACAGATTGCCCGCGTGAACACGACTGAAAGTTGGCGCGCCTCCGTAAAAAGTGGTGCGTGCCTCCTCGCTTCTGGGGCAATATTCTGGTAAAACCTCACCGATGCCTGTCCATCACCTGAAGGACACACGCGGACGCTGCCAATGGCCGCTCGGCATCGCAGTGACGTCTAACGTTCGAGGCGGAGCGAGCTTTTCGAGGAGTCTGATTTTTGACCAATTCCTTATCCGATACAAAGCCGAAAAGAGAAGACAAACATTGCGGCGGGCGACGAAGAAGCGGTGCGTAAGCGTTGCGTACGGGCGATATGGATAGCAGTACGGGTCGGTGACGCGGTGCAGATTCATCTACTGTCACGACGAGTGCAAGCACCGCATGTAAGAATGATGAATGCGGATAACTTATCTTTTAGCGGAGCAAAAATGTCCGCAATTCTTCGTTATATCATCCGCCTGTTCTTTGACGTTCGCGGTCTTTCCCGGGTTTGACAGGCCTAGTAAACCCAGTGAGCAGTATCTGACGAAGTTTACGGAGTGATATTCATAAAGCAGGCTATCTTCACACTGTGGAGTATTTAATATCAATTTGATGCGAAACGCGCGATATTCCCGGTGCAGATAGCAAGATATGGCGAAATTTCCGTGTGTTAATACGTCACGGGTTTCGCGCGTCCGACTCCACGGGTGAACAGGCCGATTTCGCTAAATCTCGGTTTCGCTAAACCGTTGCGCGTTGAAAAGATGCATCGTGTGAATAAGCCTTTACTAGGGGAATGGGGGAGGGTTTCGGGTAACACGAATTCATAAAAACAAACTACAACCCAGCTAACAAATATCGCGAGAATATGGTGTCAAATTATGGAGCGAGAGGTCAGCGGTTCGATTCCTGCTGAGGAACACAGTCATAAGTTAATAAAACTCCCCCGTTATCATATATTTGTTACACTATGTCGCTCTACGCTTGAAACGGAACTAAAAACCATTCTGTATAATGCAGTTCAACGGCATTCATTAAATCATACTCGGATATTTTTAAAATAGTGACAGATGAATCCCACAGTATTAAAATCGTACTTCCGCAGTCAGAACACGACTTTCTTTCCTAAAAAGAATATACTTTAGGCGTAGAGTCACAGGGCATTTTATTCGTCATGAAGAAATTGATTAATCTTACGTCAGAAATATTTCCTTCTCATAAAAGTAATGTGAAAAACCTAGGCTGCTATCGGCCAAACTGCGAAGTAGCGATTTTAAGAAAGAATTATGTTCACGCAGATAAAATTACTTTGCCAAACTGCTTGGCATCCTTGAAGCCCACTTCGGGCTCCATATCTGCGAGATCTTTCGCTGACAGCCGTTGAGGCAACACCGCCTAGATAGCAAGGCTGGAGTGATGGGGTTTCTAAATTACCTATCCGAAAGCAGTGCGGCACACGGACGGCACCCGAGTGCTCCGTCGGCGCTCGGCTGTGAGTGGTCCGGCCACAAATCGAGCACGAGTGCCAGACGATCGCTGACGGGGCACTTAAGTCCCAAATGTGCACCACGCTTGCCTCCCCTAGGTGACGTCACGAACCCACCATTCCGGCCTTTCTATCATGAGGTGCTGGTTGAGTGGCCACATGATGGTGAGCGGTGTCACTCCCTTATTCGAGCATCTTTTGTACGGGACTACATGTACATACAGTGGCAAACGATATGAGCTAGAATGTGCACACGGTGCCCAGGCGTACAGAACACGCGGTCTGGCTGGCAGCAGGCTTGTGCTCGTCATTTGAAGAATGTAATAGATTACAGTTAGAAATTACCGAGTCTTAAATGTAATGGATCACCGTTAGAAATTACTTTCTCCGAAAAGTAACGGATTACTGTACTCGTTATGTTGCAAATTAATTTCACGTTACTTTTTTTGTGCTCTTATTCAGAAAACTATGGAAACAATTCTGATCTTTTTTTTTTGCAACAATGTTCTCAAACACTACTTTTCATTTCTCATACGCCCGTATTCTGGTAGTCCTTGTAAAAAAAAAAAAATATATATATATATATATATATATATATATATATATATATATATATATATATATATATATATATATATATATATATATATATATATATATATATACATTGTATTTAAGAGGAAGAGTGTATGTGCACCTTGGTCACCTGAAAGCTGACAAGGCACCGAAAACTGCAACCCCCACCCGCCATTCGCTAGCTTACGGCAGCCGTAAAGGATCCCTGGAATTGTGCAGACAAAGCTAGCGGTGCGCATGCTTAGTAACAGCGTCTACCTCCGCTACGAGATTCAGAGCTAAAAAAGCGAACTACGAAAGCTTCATATGAATTGGGTGCTTCGCCTGTCATTCACGATAAAATAAACACTTGGTTCTAACGTTACAATGTATGGCCAATGCAGAATGCAGGTGTCGAGCTTCCCTTGATGCGTATCCGTACATTACAGTTTGTTTTTTTGCTGATGACAATGTGTGTGTATTTTGGCAAGCAAAGTAGGCACTGCAACTCAAGGTTTCCGTTTTCCTTACTGCCTTGAATTTTGATCATTTCATTAAGAGCTGGCCACAGAGACCGGCGTCACTGCGGACACTCCATGACCAAAACCTTGACCAGTCAGAGAAAAAGTGGTGGTTACGGGTTATCGATCGTTCATCGGTTCTCACTTTGATACCAATGGTCGTGGAGGCCAGGGAGGGGAGGGCATAGAGAGCGAGAGAAGCGGTGGCCATCGGTCTCACAAAACAATAGAGGATCAACACCACTTTTACGCGTTCTTTCTCTCTCTCTTTGTGAGCTGAGCACTCTTTAGGTGGCCTTCCCCCCCCCCGGCCCACACAGTAATGTGAGGAGTGGACTCGACCAGCCTGCCCAGACAACTGAACCAAAAAAAGTATCGTCCGTACCCTCGAAGACGCTGTTAGCCTCGCGCCGGGCGCGTTTCAGCCGTGCCTCAAGGGCGTGCTAGAATACAGTAGCGCATATCAAAACGAAGAGAATTCGACCCGCTCGCGCGAGGCTACATCGACTGTTACGCGAGTTCTGAACCCGCGAATCGAGGGGGTACGGACCCGCGTTTGATGTTTTCTTTTCGGCTATTCTCCCCTTCCTGGTGTTTTCTGTTTTGTAGAATTTGCTCTCTTTATGACGCTAAATGTTCTCCTCGTATTGCTCCAGTTACTGTATTATGCTCATATTTTAAAAAAAACTATCGGAGTAATTAAAGAAATAAGTTAGCAATATTTCCTAACGAAATTACATTAAAAATTACTTCCGAAAGAAATAACGTGGCAATTACAAAGTTACGTGAAAAAGTAACGCATTACTTCCCAAGTCTGGCTGGCAGCGAGTGGAGGGTCAGAACCGCAGTGGTGTTTAAATGTGTCATTTGTCTGGTCGCCGTTCGCGCATTTCAACTCATATCGGTAGCCCTGTACATGCCGCTTATACAGGGCGTTTCAAGTAACTTGCACTAAGTATGAAAAAAAGAACATATTCAAACTACACGTGTCGAACCAACACAGTTGTTCAGGATCCTATTGAGCAAGTTAAGATACGTTGCTACCTGCCGAGCTGGCCAATTAACATATTGATTAGCTAACATTTTAAACATTCGTCTTTGAGCTAGCCCTTGAATATGAAAGTTGTTGTGTGTATTAAAACGTCTAGTGGTGTCGCTTCCGTTAAGTTATCTTTTTATTTTAATCTTTGTCAAAACATTAAAGAAACGCGCGCGATTAAAAACATCCTACGTGTCTGCCCGTTAGCAGATTGCAATAATAGTGACTCTAGGCACGTGGGATATTTTTTAAATCTTGCACTGTAAAGTTTGCCTACAATTTAATATTTTAGAAGGGAGCTAATGAGGTTGTGTTAATTAACCCTCTTGGCATATTGCAGAAAATAGGTTGCCTTGCTTAATAGGTCTGAAAGCAATACTGCGATGGTTTCACTCACGTAGCTGGCACTAGCTATTTTTAAGTCTCAACACAACTGGAACAAGCACTAAAAGCGCGAAAACACGGACAATTGAAAGACAATGACAACACAAGCTGCACTCGCAACTGAAATCTTTTTAGATTGACACTGGCTTAAATACCATTTACAAAGAACAGACACGTCATTTTCAGCATGACTACTCTTGCCCTAAATAAAAGGGTTTCTTATTAATCAAGCAAAGGAAGCCTCGCTGACACACTTAGCCCTTGTCTTGATCGCATACGCTTCCAGAATTTCACGGATTATTTTAGGGGCGAAGCTCCTTAGGGTCTAGCCTTGTCCGTTCGTTCGTCCGTCCGGCGTCCGTGCTCACGAAAAAAAATGAAAAAAAAATGTTTCCGCAGTCGACAGGATTCGAACCTGTGCAAGGAGACCCCAGTGGATTTCTAGTCCATCGCCTGAACCACTCCGTCACTACTGCGGGACGAGTAGGGGGCTCTGAGATGTAGTAGTAACTCAAGAGTTGGGGATGTCATGGATAAAACGTTGCATGTAGCCGCTCAACGTATATACAGGAGAAGGGGATGCGGTCAAATGCGTATATAATCGCGTTAAACTTTGCATGCATGGCTCTGCATTTCACCGACCATAAAGCAGTAATAATGAAGTCGAAACGCAACCCGGAACTCAGCACTACCTATGAGCAATAAGAAAAAATCAGCACCATCAGCACTACCTATGAACAATAAAATCAGTATGATCAGCACCACCAGAGCTTCGCCCCAATCAACATCATTCACCATGTGGAGATGGGGTCATTTTTACTGCGTCACCCCAGAATCGTCGTTCTCAGAAACTGTGGAGTGCACAACTACAAGTGATTGCAAAGGACTGCTAAGTGTCCTGGTGAGGCTCCTTGAAGGAGGCTGCGTGCTCTCTCGAGTGGTCATTCGCACAGCGCAATGTCTGGCCCTTTACTTAGGCGCCCGCAGGAAAGTAGAATGTCATACACAGCACTGGTTCTACATTCGTAAACCTTGCTCCTTTTGTCTTACATCGTGTAAGTGTAACACTAAGTGTGAGGCACTGGTAATTAAGTGTCTTACACAGCCTTATACTGTGTTTGTCTTCAGACACTTGAAGTGCCTAACGAACCTACTAGCCCAAGTTGTACCATTTTGTTTCAATTCAGCTGAAAGAAACACACCCTATGGATAATATACATACGTGATTTATTCCGCTCCAATCTCGAGACTCTTTCTTTTTCCTGAGCGGAATGGCATATCTGTAGGGTTTCATGTTTTAAGATAAATCCGATAAACTCCCGCCGGTAAAAGTTCGGTCAATTCGGATTTATCCGATAAACTCCGAATTTTGATGTGCCATTGCCCGCTCTCTGCCCCCCCCCCCCTTTTTTTTCTCATAAAAAAACAGAAAAAAATGCGGTATTTTACAATTTAGTTTGATCAAATCACAGGCCAATGGTCCTGAGAAACTGCCACCAGAGTTATCTTTCAAATCGCTGACCATTGTCAAAAGTGGTCTCACCGCCTATCTCGTTAAAGTTCATTCAGGACAACAGGTCATTGAACTTTCGAGTCCCAACAAAAGCCGCTGCTTTGGTTTCCAGTTCGTGTCATACTATTTGTGCTGTAGAGGAAGGCGAGGTTGTGTTTTTGTAACAGCGAAAGATATGGGACCATAGAGATTGCGTGAAAAGGGGAAGAGGGCATTTTAAACTTCTCTATTACAATATTTACCACTCCCCCTCGCACGGCCTCGGGTATGTTCATGGAAAAGTATGGGATGAACACGAGCTTCCCGGCGACTATCTTCAAGAGTTTATTGATTTTAAGGTTTTGACGTTTATCGATGCTACACTTGTGTGCAACATTTGTCGTTTGACAAATTAGTACTGCTAATGGCCATGGCACCAACGCCAAATTCAGCTGAAGATATATTGGTTGATTGTAGCGAGTTTTTTTTTCTTTTACCTAGCATTGTATTCACCCAGATAATATTTATTTATTTATAAATTTTTAATAGAAAACATTGCGAAATTACACTCTGAGATTCAAAAAACAAAAAATAAACTCTGCTAAACTCCGAATTTTAGGCAGAAAATACACTCTGAAATACGCCCTCCGACATTTACGAAGATCAACTCCGAAAACACGGAATCCTACGTATCTGTAACCGAAACGATGACGCATTTACGGAAGCCATTTGACGAACATAGCGGTCCCTTAAGTGGCATCAACACCCCTCATAACCTGACAGATAAAACACTATCAGAACTAATATCAAGCAGGCCCTGACCATAATCCCCTCGCTTATTCGTGTCAGCAACAGTAGTCTTAGGTGCTCCAATCCTTCAATGCTAAAGACCAGAGTTATGCTTAAAAACGGCGTCGTGGCAACTTGCTATGAACCGACCGCTAGACAAAACGACTGCCAGTCACTCTAACGTCGTTCTATGTAACGAGCTGTAACGCATAAAGAGCAATATCGAAGCGTGCTTACCCAAGATCCGTAACGGTAGCTTCGAATATGAGAGCTCAGCTGCAAACGAGTCAGAAGCTTCCACGAACCCGAAACTTTGCAGCCTGCCACGACACTTACATGAGAGGAGGCCAAAACTGACTGAGCGCCGTCCGCTTGAGGGGAGATAAGCGAAACGATAACAAGATAGCTGCACCAGACGGACGCTGCTTTGAGGTTTCCGGGATGACCAAAGTGCGTCGCTACGCGACGTCTCTTTTAAGTCTATCATCCCGTTACAACCTGTACCTAGTTTGCATTTTGTACTGCTACATTCAGTCGCGCCAGTGGTCGACCTCAATCACCGTTCTTTTATTGCCCTTCTTGCAGCTAAGCCAATCAGAAAGACTCGCGAGAGACGCGCTTGCGTAATCCCTGGCGCCGCCAGTGTTTGAATCGCTACACAAAGCTCCATGCTGCCACACCGCAGGCTCCGCCGGTGGAGCGGTGCGTTGGACGTAAGTGCATGCGCAGGCAAAGCAGAATGCGTGGTAGCGGGGATGTACGGACGCTACTGGGTGGCAAAGGGATGACGAAATTCCACCACGACGAAGAAGACGCAATGCAGGTCATTTTGCTTCCCGACGGACGACAAGCCAGCCAGGTGTAAACAGCCTTTTTAGTCCCGGGTTGAACTGTGTTTGCGTTAAGTGTGCTGCATCAAACTTTCTGAATGTTGGCTGTTAGTCAATTGCCAGAGGTGGTACTCTATGCAAATTTATATATTTATTGCTACCTTTCCGTATTCTCAGGTAAACTTAATTTGTCCAATGTTGTAGTCCAGCTTTCTTTAACTCGTCTACCATGTGATTTGCAGAATGGGAGCTCAATAAGCAGTGTCAAATAAAACGCACGTGAACCCCCTCTTTATGTTATCACGTTGCTTCGGTGGAGCTTTGCGTGGTGTGCGTGTCGGTCAGCATCGCAAAAAGAACAGCAAACCGTGTATCGATATGGAACTATATCATCGTTTCCAGCTTGTAAAGGCGATTCCTGACTGAGGCGCCCTAGCAAGCGTCTCACGCCAACGTCTTTACAAAAACATATCGCGTGCGCGAAGCGGTAAAAAAACAAAATACTGATAGTTCTTTTTTTCGTACCGTCGTTAAGGGACGCCAATCGTCGGCAACGTTGCACTTTAATTCCAGATCTTGTACGCAGTTCTGCCACTACTACATCCGGCTGGTGTCATTCGTAAAAAACGATGTCGTCCCGTAGTGGTTCCATGGCACAACTTTTAGACACAATAAATTCCATTCGCTAGAACGTTGTCGATGTGACAACGTTCGCCAAGGTAATATTGAGTCACCTGCTCATAGGCAAAGTGCATGCGGCTTCATGTCAAATAGCGTGCTGTCATCTCCGAGAGAGCCGGTAATTCACGGCTTCCCATCTTTAAGGATATAAGTGACACAGTGCAAAATGTTTACACCTCACTCAAAAACGTAATAGATTTCAGTTACTATTCCTCTTTGTTAAAATGCGTTCAACTAGATTACTTCATTACGTGAAAGTAAAGTAATTGACCGTTTCTTTAAAAGAAGTTACTGTTACTACTCCAATTACTTCAAAATTTCAAGACGGCATATCTTTCTATCGGGTTGAAAACAAGCCTCTTTCACTATTCATTGTAATTTAATAACCGGATTATATATTACACATCTTCGAAATCCTCCACTATTGGCTAGACGTCCTCCTGTTAAAGACTCGGTTCAAGAATTCCTTGCTAGGAAGGTTGTGGGAAAGAAGGGCCCCATGAGGAAGGAGAAAGGGAAAACAGAAACGCTTACAAGTATTCCAAAAGAAACCGGAAGACTGATTACTCCATGGTAAAGGTAACACTAATATTACAATATTAATCGAACAGTCGTTTATTAAAAGTAATCTGATGTCTTGTATTTAGTACCGTACAAATCTGCAGTGCTACAGGCTCGCGGCACTATTTGTCGTCGTCCCACTACCTTGAGCCAAAGGGAGGCAATATCGTGGTGTATTATCAGCATCAATTTCACCTCAAACACCCGATTCTGCATTTTTCCAGGAGTCTGCGGTTCCCCCAAACCTTCACTATCTCTCCATTTCTCAATAAATTTGAAGAAAGGCACCTCAACTTAATTTCTATTCCGTGTTCGGGCGACGGCTCTTTCAAAAACTGGCAAGAACGCAGTAGAAGAACGAAGGACTGTTTCACCTCTCATTGACCGCGATAGTACTCACCCAAAACCGAAACTGGCGGTTAGACTCCGTGTTGGCGGTAACGCGTTAGAAGTAACTCCATTAGCGGGAACGCATTACTTTTTTCGGTAACGTAGTAGCGCAGTCGTTACTTCTTCAGAACCGTAACGGGTAGCGTACTTACGTTGCTTTTTTCGAGTAACTAGTAACGTAGTTATGTTACTCGTTACTTCTTATGAACACCTAAGAAATTACACTTCAGTTTTTGTTTTTCGTGTTTTTTGGACGCCAAGTTATATGAATTTCAAGTTTGTTTCGTTTTTCTCGTGAGTGATTCAGGTGAAACCGTAAAGAAGATAAAGCAATTATCTTCAGTTTTCGTATGAACAAGAATGTTTCTCGAAATATATGGCGCTTGTGAATACCTGTACTGTCAAAACACTAAAACGTGTCAATTCATAATTAAAAAAAGTAACGCCAAAGTAACGTGCGTTGCCTTTCATTGGCAGCGGTAACGGTAATGCGATCCTTTTATTTTTATTTTGTTCATTTTATTTGCAACTAACGAGTAACGTATTTCGTTATTATTTTTTTCGCTCACGCCTACAACTCTGGTTAGAGTTAATTTGTCTAGCGCACCGTGCATGGGTGCGCTTGAAAAATGATCCGCTAAAGACTCCGGGTGTTTCTTTTCAAGGTTCTGTGAGTACGGACGGACGGTAGCTTCCTTTCTGTGAAGAGACAACGTGAACGGCTTGCGCGCATAATCAGGAATGGCCTCGATGCCAATTTGGGCAAGGACTGACAATGCTCGCAGCCACCCATCTCGTATGAGTGTCTGTGCACGGTTTGCTTCTGTCCTACTGATCCGACGTATGTTCATTCAGCTTAAATTGCCGCATCAGCGGACTATGCCTACTCGTGGTTAAAGTTGATCGAGACCAAAACAGCGCCTAAAGAGACTCGAATATAACCAAATTAACGTTGGACAAATGCAAAATATACCGACACTTACCCACGACGAAGTACCTCAAGTATGCATTACTTGTCCAGATCGGCGTCAAAGTCATTTCTGTTGATGCGCATGAGTCGTTCGCTTTGTCACGTTCCACGGACGTCAAGGACGTCAATTGAGTTTTCGATCTCATGCGTCCATACTTGAGGGATTTTAAACAACCGGGAGTCCTCAAGCTTGCATCCCTCTTTTTAATTTTAGATCAGGTCTAGGTATGGCAGCCGACTATCACGTACGACAGCTCATGTTGTAATCTATGGTGCAAAAACATTATCGTTTTTAGTGAAAGACGGCTCGCGCGCATCAACTGAAAAATCCGGCCTCGACGCCGATCTAGACAACTACCGAGTATATTCACAGCACTTCGTCTCGTGTAAGTGGCGACAGTTTGCTTTCGTCTGACGTGTTCATAAGCACCTTCTTTGTCACAATCAACTTTGGTTGCAACGCGGTCGCATTAGCGGGCCTAGCCCGCTGATGCAAAGATGTTAATCCACGTCAGACGAAAGCGAAGTTTGTCGACACTTGCATTACCTGCAATGAAGTGCAGCGAGCACGCTCAGTACCTGTTCAGATAGTCACGATCAGCGTCGAGGTAATTCCTGTTGATGCGCTCGAGCCATTGCCTGTTCCCGTAAAGCTAGCGTGTACGTCCGTACTCGCGGAACGACAACCTTCTGTTCAATGTTGCTCTCGTTTTCCTTTTTATTTTTTCAAGCGGGTCTTGGTTAGCGGCAGCGGACTCTCACTAACGACATCATACTCGCGCAGTACATTTCGGTACGTTGCCTTGGCCATATCAGGATCGCCGGACCGTTCTGCCAGCGTGGAGTGCCTGCCCTCACGGACACAAATATGGTGATTTACCCATAGTGCACCGTTCGCGATCAGCGCTGTTGAATACACCCTCTGAGGTCCGGTATATTCACCCGCGGCTTAAGCGCAGGATGTGAGTGGTGCAGTCTGGGTAAATCGATATACAGTAGAATCTCGTTAAACGGAAATCGCTTAAACAGAATTGTTGCTTAAACGAAACAACTATCTCGGAGTTGTTTGGTTTTGTATTCATACAATGTAAAGTACTCCCGTTAATCGGAACTCAAATTCTCGCACCTCCGGGTAAACGGAACTGAAAACGAAACTATGTCGCCGACATATTTTTCGCTATCGCAGAAAGAGAAAAGAACTCTTGAGTAATAAAACAGTATTAAAAATGTTCTTAATATTTATTAGTTTTATTGCCCCAAATTAGCAAGTACGCATGGTTTTGGGAGTTCTCTTTCCCCATTTTTACGCATAGGTGGCTATGTTGGGTAGGCTTGGCTCAACAAGGCTTCTGCTCGCATCTTAGGCCTAGTGTCCTACTTTCTGCGATGGTGGTTACGAAGCGACAACACCATGCGCTCACGTTAGAAAAAAGATCGAAGTCATTAATGATTTCGATAGCAGTTGCTTCACGAAAACGGCGCTCGCAACGAAGTATGCCATTCCCAAAGGTAGCCTGAGAAGGATTCTTCACGACAAGGAAAAGCTGCGGAGTGCGTTCAGCAGTACGCAATTTGGACCAAAGAGGATGAGGCTGCGACTCCCCGCACACGAAGAGCTCGAGAAGTGCTTGGTGTTGTGGCTAAAAAGAGCCCTGAGTGAGAACCTTCCCGTCACCGGACCCATAATTCCTGCAAAAGCGGAAGAATTCGTTCTTCAACTCAAGATCGATGACTTCTCGTGCAGCGAGGGGTGGTTGACCAGATTTAAGAAACAAAACGGTATTGTTTCTCGTGCCGAAAAACAAGGAGATCTGGTAACCAAGATCTCCTCGTTTTCCTACTCAGTGAGTGATTGTTTTAGAGACACCCTGGAGAGCAGGAAAAGAGGGAAATGGAGAACATGAATATTGCTCACAACGTTTTTACACGGTTTGTGTGAAAATACAAAAGCAGCAATTTGGTGTTTTTGTCATTATTTTGCCTTATACACTCACTTGCTGGTGTTTACAAATTGTGCACTTCTGAAAACAGCATTTAAGCTGGCATTCAACATTTGTAGTGTACCTACACTACATACTCTCAGTAAATGAAACTCCTGATAAATGGAACAGATTTTCCTGGTCGCTTCAGGTTCCGTTCACCGAGATTGTACTGTATTTGTGTCCGTTAGTGCAGACCACAGACATGCCGCTTTTACATGGTGTTTCAGCTAACTTGTGCAAAGTATTAAAAAAAACATTAAAAATACGCGTGTCGAACCAACGCCGTTGTGCAGGGTCCCATTGAACAGGTTACAATATTTTTCTACCTGTAGAATGGCCAATTAACATATTGATTAGCTTAACATTTTAAACATTAGTTTTTGCGCTAACCCTATAAGTATGAAACTTTTTGTTGAGAAACGTCCAGTGGTGTCGCTTCCATTAAATTGTTTTTTATTGTGATCTTTGTGCAAACATTAATGAAGCGCGCGTGTTAAAAAAAAAAGACAACCCACGTGACTAGCCGTTAGCGGATTTCAATAATAGTGACTCTAGGCACGTGGGATTTTTTCCCTTAAACATGCACTGTAGAGTTTGCTTACAAATTAATATTTTAAAAGTGAGCTAAGTAGGTAGTGTTAATTGACCAGCTTGGCATATTTCAAAAATAGATTGCCTTCCTTAATAGGTCCGAGAACAATACTACGTTCGTTTGACTCGCGTAGCTGGCACCAGCTATTTATAAGTCTCGGCCGAACTTACCTGGCACACGCACTAAAAGCGCAAAAACACGGACAGAGTGAAGACACTGACAACACAAGCTGCACTCGCAACTGAAATCTTTTTAGATTGATACTCACTTAAATACCATTTACGAAAAACAGACACGTAATTCCCAGCATAACGAGTCATGCCCTAAATAAAAAAGTTTTTATTAATCAAAATAAAGAAGCTCCGCTGACACACTTCTCGGCACCCCTTGTATTGATCACATGTGCTTCATGAATTCCACGGATTGTTTATTCACTGTGTCACCCCAAAATCGTCGTTCTCAAAAAATGTGGAGTGCACACGTGTAAGTAGTTGCAGTAAACTGCTGAGTGTCCTGAATGAGACTGCTTGAAGGGAGGCTGCGTGCTCTCTCGCGCGGTCATTCGCTTACAGTGCCATCCCGTACGAAAATGTCAGATATGGCCCTGATATATTTTATATACGGCCTGATATGATAATATAAGTAGTCAGATAGGGAATATATGGGAGCAAATACGCCCAGATATCACCATATAACTGTGCAAATACTGCCAGATGCAGCCGTATAAGTGCGTAAATAAAGCCCTATTTCGCCATATACGCGTGCAAATATTGCCCCTGATAATGATATATGGGCCCGTTTCGGTCGTGCAAGCAATAAGTCATATGTACTCGCCAAGACAAGTTGATTTATCTATGTTACATGAGTCTCATATCATTGGTTAATTATTGTTAACATCGTTAAAGTGAAGTTATTCCAGGTATTTGGACCAATTAACCAATTGCGCATTTTGAAGATTGAAAGACAAATGAAATTTGGTTGTATGTTTGATGTGTGACACTATGACGAAGTGCATAAGATCGGAAAGCGAGTTAATCAAATAATGGATTTGAGATCGCAGCTCTTAGGCGCCCATTTCCGAGTTAAGCGGTGTCCGCGTCGCCATCGAGTAACCGCCCCGCTAAATTTAGCGAGAAATTGAATTGGTACTTATGTCACTTGACGTCAATTTTCCCGCTAAATCTTGCAGTGAAACTAATTTTGTTCGCGTTTCCCCGCTAAATTGAGCGGGGAAACACAGAACCGTTAACTACTGAAGATGCAAGACGCTACTTCGTCGTCCCGAATCCTTTTTCTTCGAACGCCTGCGAAGCCGTTGCGCCATACGCAGCATCTTTCAAAAACCGTTCGCGCAGCAACGTACACCACCGCTTGCGAGCGTGTGCGATTCATCGTGTGTTGAAAGTCGGAAGATGTGCTGTCCGTGGTCTCTTTTATGTGCAACTCTTTCGTAAAAAAATTTGAAATTTAAAAATGCGAACCTAACAGCAGTGTACACATAATTTTAAATTTATTGGTATAAAAATATATATACACATTTATTTATTTATTTATTTATTTGTGGACATCGTGCGCAAAAAAAAATAGTCGCGCTTATTTCTTCGTTTTAAATTATGATGTGGGTTATACGTCGTAAAACATAGTATCGTCAAACTCGCATCGTTTTGGGTTACTTTCGAGCCAGACGGCTCCTTTGGAAGTTCAAACGTTGGACTTCATAGAGTTGTATGTCCACTCGGTATTGACAGCAGGGTAGACGCTATGCATGTTTTAGGCCAATCGTGGTCACGTGACTTCAGTCTAGAAGCTGGTGATGCAGCAGAACACCGGCACCTGCCTGGAGCCCAAGGCCGCACATAGCATTCACTGCACTATCAGCCTTGGAGTACAAGTGTACTAAATCCACACGTTGATGCCCCGTAAGATAAGCCTTTTGTTCGTACACTTACGTTTTGGCCTGTCCCATTATCTCCCTTTTCTCGATAGAAGGTGCGTGGTCACGTGGCTTGACGGATGACCTTGCCAATATCGGAATGCGTTCGGCCGGACCCATGCAGTTTCGTTTTTTTTTGAGCCCTGCACAGCTGCTGCGAATTTCTGCTTGCTGCAAGCGATTTCTTCAAAGAAGCCCAAGAATACTTTGTGATGAGTTTTTTGCTCGGTTCTACAAATGACAGCTGTGTGCTACATCGCGTTCAATCTTCACGGACACCTTCCTTCTCGATTTTGTGTTGTGAGAGGTGATTACGCCGTGGCCGTGTCGACATCTATCTTGGATTACCTTTCAGTCCCGTCTCGTCAACGTGAGTGCGCTGCAACCTACTTCGCGACAATAGATCGTTTTCCTAAAAGTGTACTCTTCCAGATTATTTCTAGGATTAGGGCGGTGTCTATCTCCCTGGCAGCCGGGAGAATAATTGTGCATAATGTTTCGGCATTGGTGCGATTGCGCTACAAGCAGAAAGTTACGATATGCCGCCGACAAAGTTTTGACGTATCACCAAGAAGGACAACAACAACAAGAATCTTAATTGCGCGTTCTAAAATTTGACGCGCGGCTTTACGAGTCGCTTGTAGAAAGATTGTTACAATTTTGCGAAATACTGGTAAACAACACTAGGTTACCGTCGTAATCTAAACCTTGAGGGTATGGATAAATCAAATAACGTACAACTCTCATTGACTCAGGGTTTATATTATGACGTTTTCCCTGCTTCATTCGCCTCACACTGCCCTTCGCTCCTTGCAAAGGTTACCGTCCTTGCAGACGGCGCAAACCGATCCCCCGACGGCGGCGTCTCCGCTAGCTTGCACAAGGGGCCGCCGCCGCTCGATCGCCGTTTGGCCGGGCTCGCGGCGCGACAATCGCTCGAAGCGGGAGAACGGCGTTATGTAACGAAAGACAAAGGGCATCTACCACCACGAATGAGGCAAAAGCCGATGCAAAGGCGTGCGCGAACGTAAACAACGGTAGAAAAGTGCAGTTGCTCGCCGCTATGAGATCAGTGCCGCAAACTTCGGTGATCCGCGGGCGTATCCCTCTCCTGCCGCTCATACTTTCTCTAACTTGACGGACACTGTCTCGCGGTTCATGCCGACGAAACGATTGGACGATCGTCGGGATACCGGGTAATTGCTGCAGCCAGAGCGCTGCACAGTTTGCATTGCTCTCGCTATGCGGGGTCGAAGGTCAACCACCAGCATGGTGGATACCGGTGTTCGACGTCATGATGCTGGTGTCACGTGCCAATGCCTAAATGCACCGGGTTATTTTTTTCTTGCAGATTTGTTTCTAAAAGAGCCGTGAAACACTACATATGCGGTTTGTGCAAGTAGGTTATACGCTCAGGGGACAATCGTAGTTTTCCTAATCTTTGCGTATGAGTCGGCTAATTAATTAAAAGTCACTAATTTACTTTTAATTAGTGCAAATAGACATATGGTTTCAATTAGAAGCTTGCTGAGCGTCGTCTAAAACCCATAAATCCGTAATTTTTAGAAAGACTTTGAGCGCGTGTGAAGCGCAGTAGTGCGCTGAAGTTACCGATCGTGGACCAGAGTACAAGGCTGTGGCCTAGATAAGAGACGGAAGAATTGCGCGGGCGCCTGACCGAAACCGCTAGCTTTGTACCTGCTCCACGAGTGGTAATCTTTCTCACGCGCTGAAAGTCTTTCTGAAAATGACTGATTTAGCGATTTTGGACGACGCTCAGCAGGTTCTGAATGATATATCTAATTCTCACTTAATTTAAAAATTAAATAGTGAATTTCAAATCATTAGCCGACTTATTGCAAAAGATTAGCCACATACCAATGTCTTCCTGGGCGTATAACTCACTCGCACAAACCGCATAAGTGTAGGTTTCATGGCCCTTTTTAAAAACAAATCTACAAGAATAAAAAAAAACTGTATATCAAGGTTATCAGGTCTTGATATCTCCGTAACAAGACCCTGATACGGTTAAATATAAAAAATTGGGCAGATCTGGCGATAGGGAACGCATACAAACTGATTTACTTGACATTATCGCCAGTTCTGCCCAATTTTTTATATAACCGTATTTATTTTTTTTATATAAGTTCAGATATGCCATTTTCGTAAGGGATGTCTGGCCCACATATAGGCGCCCGCAGGAAAATGGAATGCCGTACACAGCACTGGTCTTATACTCATAAACCTTGTTCTGTTTTGTCTTACACTGTGTAATGGTAACACTAAGTGTAAGGCACTGGTAAGTGTGTTACAAAGACTTATACTTTGTTTGTCTTCAGACACTTGTAGTGCCTAACAAACCCACTAGCCCAAGTCGTACCATTTTTTGTTGCAATTCAGCTGAAACACACCGTGTGTATAATATGCACACGTAATTTAATCCGCTCCCATCTCGGAGGCTCTTCATTTCCCCTTTTCCTAAGCGGTATAGCATATCTGTAGGGTCCCATGTTTTCCGAATAAATCGGAAAAATTCTCGCCGGTAAAAGTTTGGTCAATTCGGATTTATCCGATAAACTCAGAATTTTTGACGTGCCATTGCCCCTTCAGCCCCCCCCTCCTCTCTAGTTTCATAAAAAAAAGAAGACAAAAAGAGACGGTATTTTAAAATTTAGCTTGATCAGCGCACGGGCCAATGTGTCCTGCGAAAATGTCCCCAAGAGTTATCTTTCAACTCTGACCATTGTCAAAAGGAGTCTCACCGCTTATCTTGCCAAAGTTCATTCCCGACAAAGAGGTCATTGAACGTTCGGGCCACGACAAAGTCACTGTTTTGGTTTTCAGTTTGTGTCATACTATTTGTGCTTTAGTTGAAGGCAGGTTGTGTTTTTGTAACAGTCAAAGCTATGAACCATAGAGATTGCATATAAAGGGAAAGAGAGCAATTGAAACTTCTCTATTACATCCTTTAGCACTCCACCTCCCACGGACCAGGGGTATGTTGATGGAATAGTATGGGATGAATACGAGCTCAGCAGCGACTACCTCCAAGAGTTTATTGATTTTAAGGCATCAACGGTTATCAATGCTACATTTGTGTGCAACATCTGTCGTGGGACAAATAAGTAGTGCCAATGACAATTTCACCAACGCCAAATTCAGCTGAAGAAATATTAATTGATAGTAGCGCGTCGTATTTTATATCTATCATAGCGTATTCACCCGGATAATACTTATTTGCTTATTTTTTTATTTTTAATAGAAAACACCACGGAATTAAGCTCTGAAATTGAGAGAATAAAAAAATAAACTTTGGTAAACTCAACTTTTCGGCAGAAAATACACTCTGAAATACACCCTCGGAATTCTACGAAGATCGACCCCGAAAACTACGGAATTCTACTTATCTGTAACCGAAACGATGACGCATT
The DNA here is from genome assembly GCA_037355805.1 of Ixodes ricinus. Lineage (NCBI taxonomy): Eukaryota > Metazoa > Arthropoda > Arachnida > Ixodida > Ixodidae > Ixodes > Ixodes ricinus. The sequence goes on from JAZHYW010015179.1 coordinate 119,091, forward strand.
TACGAAACCCGTTTTACGAACGTAGCGGTCCCTTAAGTGACACAAACACCCGTCAAAACCTGACTGACAAAACACTATCAGAACTAGTATCAAGCAGGCCTTGACCATAATCCCCTCGCTTATTCGCGCCAGCAGCAGTAGCCTTAGGCGCTCCAATCCCTCAATGTTAAAGAACAGGG